>WUAW01014745.1:4831-15346 GCA_017165845.1 Thaumetopoea pityocampa | reverse complement strand
TTTTCTAAAAAAAAACTACACGTAATTAATAGACGCCACCTAAGTACTCGAGGCGCCCCCTAGCGGAGAGTTCGGTGAACTGGAAAACGAGTTCAAGAAATGAAGAAAAAGCGAAAGGTAAAGAAGATTAGATTTCGCCCGCGACTTCGCCCGCGTGAATATCGGTTTTCCGCTACATGAAAAATCTCGAAACAATCGTAGATTTATGTAAAATGCCTAGAACCACTTTTACTTAATCTCTCGTAACTTAACGGCGACTACTAAAACAGGGGTCAAGCTGTATCTTCAATTCTACTGACCAATTTTGATGAAACATGCCGCAGTATTTAATTCAGAATAGTGCCTTTAAGACTGTAATAGTTTGACTAAAATCTAACCGCTGGTTTTTGCCCGAAGCTCGAACAAACAAACAAAAAATTGATCGGTTTCTGAAGCCCTTAATTATATAGTCGATCTGAGTTATTCTTTTTTTAATATCGTTGATTTGCAAAATTTGATATTTAACAATTTTATAATAGTATAGATTGGTAAACCTGTGTGTCCCATTGTTCGTGTGCTGTAATTAAGTGCGGTGTAATTTGTAAGTACTTAAATTAAGTTTAAATATTGTTTTACTTTTCAACCCCCGTACCCGCTTCTCGTAAGAGTATGCTAAGCCGCAATAGGCCAGCGTGGCAGACTATAACCACTTATTCTAAGAGACCAGTAACCTACAGCAAATAGATTGATGATGATGTATAAAGATACCTTATTCTCCACTAATTACTAATAGCTGGTATCCAGCACGAGACACTAGAGGTTCCCAGATTTTTTATCTCATAGACCACTTTCAAAATTTAGCTGGTTCCGGTGGACCCCCTGCAGCTACATTTCTACCATATTCCCAAAACTCGACAAAAAATGTGAAGATTAGATATAACTATGGAGATTTGCGTACGCCAACGTAGACCCCCGTCGAGTCTCCCGTGGACCCCTAGAGGTCCACCTGGACCACTTTGGGAACTAAGGCACTAAATCATGCACATACTCAAAATGTGTACACTCCTCATGCATACTTCGCTTATATGTAAGCTAATAGATGCGAGTAACCTCACGTTTGAGACTTGCCGTTATCTTCTTACAATTCATTTGTATACGTTTAATTGGGTATAATTTTATTATATTTATCTTTGTGAAGTCGTTAAACATTTTGTTGTAAAACACCGTTTAGATAGTGTAAACAAGTCGTTAAAATATAATTTATTATTGTACGTGACTACTGCTCGCGTCTCACTTTATTTGGTAATCATAAAAAAAACATTAACGTGTCGGAATATTAAACTACTGTTAATAGCTACGCAATGTAATTATCTTTTTCTTTGAAAGCATTTAAAAAGCTAATCATTTTAAATAATTCAAGGGCGTCACGGCGCAATCAGCCACTGTAACAGTCTTGTGCAAAACTTCGGCTGTCCTCTCTTTTTCTAGCAAACATTTTTAGCTGGTAACCAACTCACATTTCTGTCAAACGGTACAAATATTGTCGCGTATCTTTAATCGGCACGGTCCGAGGTCACGTCTAAATTTATATAATACAAATATAATTTGTATAAATTGTCTAAATTTGTATTTGTGTAAATTTATGTATTTGTAAGAACTTAATTTTGACTTATCTAAACAAAACTGACAGCGCTAAAATTGTTGCTGTCTTGTTTTGGCGTTTGACGTTAGAAAAAGATAGGAGAGCCTAAATTTAGCTGTGTGACAACAGAATTTGGCTATCCGCAAAACAAACATGATTTGGAAAAGTCAGAGCCTTGGATTCGAACTCAAAATAAGAATTGTCATGCATACATCCCATATCACTAGGCTATCACTGCAAGAATTAAGCTCTTGAGTGACGACATTTGAAGTCTGAATCGCGCTAATGAAATTTACCGACACTTATCTTACCGATTAACCTTCCGACATCGACAGTCAGGGCGGTGGCAAGCCCCGCCAGACATAACACCTGTCTGGTCGGAAGATCTTCTCTCTTCCGAACATTAACTATTACTGATTAACGAAGTCTATACAAAACATTACTACACGCACTTTACAAATTTTTAAACGATCTGCTCAGCAGTTGAGCCGTAAGTAGTTAAAAAATAGACTAATCTACAATTAATTTTATTAAGTGCTAGCTTTAGCCCGCGGCTTCGCTCACCTAAATGTCGATTTCCCGCTGTATGGAAAATACCAACACAATACAAAAATACACAATATAAAAAGCCTAACAACCGGTTTTACTTGACCTCTCGTACCTTAAAGGCGGCTACTAAAACGTGGATCATGCTGTATCTTCACTTCTACTGGACTGATTTTGATGAAACATGCCGCAGTATTTAAATCAGAATAGTACCTTTAAGAGTGTAAGAGTATGATCAAAATCCACCCGCTGGTTTTTGCGTGAAGCCCGAACAAACAAACAATCATCGACGGACTTGGTTTCAGAAGCACTTAATTAGTCGATCCGAGTAGTTTATTTTTAAATATCTATGTTTTTTGAAAATTTGACAGTTAACAATTTTATAATAGTAGGTATATAGATAGACAGATAGATGAAGGTTGAAGTGTGGAATACTAGCAATAATCGCGGCACCGCTTGCGTGGAGTACAAACGTTGATTAGGTTATCCCACAGAAACATACTTTTCTTTTCGATACAAATAGTAGTCTGTCGAAGTCTATAAAATAAATAATAATAATATCCAGTCCCAAACTAGAATTCCCTGTATCTTGGGCACTAGACAACTACATACATACATATCATAGTTAGATTATATAGATAATTACAATACATAAATAGATAGATATGTCTATAACTCGGATACAAACGTTGTGCTCATCACACAAAGTTTGTCCCTACCGGAATTCGAACCCGGGACTCATTGGCACACAAAGCAGAGTCACTGTCACTATACCAATCAGTTGTTAAATAAAATACATATACCATTAAAAAAAATATTTTTTTAATGGTATTCCATAAAAAAATATTTTATTTTTTACTTAATGGAATACATACATATAATCACGCGTTTTTACCTGTTTGTCCGGCAGGGAATCGAACCCCTGTCTCCCGCGTGACAGACAAGGATACTGACCACTATACTACCAAAGAATTGGGGTAGGCAGGGACCACTTCCTTCCACTTGCTACGAGCAAAGTAGCTATCGGTAGGCCACTTTTCGCCCCCACGGCAAACAAGACGTGTCAGGTGGCGCAAAACGATGCCAAAAAAAAATTACAAACGCGTATTTGCGGAGTGACCTCTACATATGTCGTGCTCCGTAAGCACGTTTTGAACTGAAAGTGGTTCACCTTGAATTGTGCATGAGGTATTATAATACTAGTAATAATTATTTAAACAGAATCACATATTTGAGATTTTTCTTTATATAAATAAATTTATTGTCAGGGAGTACTTAGTCTATCCGCTAGTCAAGTACACGGATAAGCGACCCCGGCCTCCCGAGCTACTACTGTCTCTTCCTACTCCTTCCAAGATAGTAGTAACCTATACCCTATAGTCCTTTTCCTAAATTCTATATTCCTTGCTTAACACATCTTTCCTACCTCACCCTCTTTCCTCTCCAATAAACTAGTGACTGCCGCGCCGATGGCTGCATGGCTAGACCCAAGTATCACCTTGGGCTAACCTTACCCGAGCATGCGGGGCTCTGTCTGGGTGGACCTTT
The DNA here is from genome assembly GCA_017165845.1 of Thaumetopoea pityocampa. Classification (NCBI taxonomy): domain Eukaryota; kingdom Metazoa; phylum Arthropoda; class Insecta; order Lepidoptera; family Notodontidae; genus Thaumetopoea; species Thaumetopoea pityocampa. The sequence goes on along the minus strand of WUAW01014745.1, from coordinate 11,631 downwards.
TTTATCCTAGCTTTACATGGAAACGCAATGAGGAACTTTAACATTATTGTACCTTATAAAAAAGGCGACGTCACAGTTCACCAACCGATACGTCTCGTTTCTCGCGAGGGCTAAAAATGGGTTACGGATCACCACTTTGCTTCATCAAACGATCGTAGCGAGTGGAAAAAAGTGGTTCGGTAGTGTATCGGTTGTGGTGAGTATCTCCGCTTGTCACGCGGGAGATCGTGGTTCGATTCCCCGCCAGAGAACCAGGGAAAAAGCCGTGACTGAGGCGTGAAAAAGGCATATGTATGTAAATAAATTTGTTTAAAATTGGGTAGGTATACGACTATATTCTGTCTTTTAATAATCATTGATGATATGCAACGCACAGAGACACGGTCCAGAAATACTTGAATTATAAACCAATGATAATCAGACATCTTTGACATATAAAGTACATTGATGGTACCAGACACGGCTTGCAATCGCAAAGGTCGCGGGTTCGATCCCGGATTCGATCCCCGTTCCGTATCACTGTGTTATTTCTAATTCATGTACGGTTTACATTGTAGGCACCGATGTACTCAACGGAAAAGGACAATTTCGTGAGGAAACCTGCATGCCCGCATAGGTGTGTGAAGTCTACCAACACGCACTGGGCCAGCGTGGTAGACTGCGACCTAATCCCCCTCCTGATCAGGGGCAGTCCGTGGCCTTGTAGTGGGGACGAATATTGACTGAGGATGAGACTTTGTTGTTTGACTATGATAGATGTTCTTTGAATCATATAGCAGCCCTGGTACCCAGGTATATTCCACAGCCGGTTCTCATAAGACACATGGAAAGAAATAGAAGTTATGGTATTATTATGTCATCAACAGTTCAGCATTTAGGATAAAATAGAGTACTCTTTCATCATCGTCGTACCAGCCCACAGACGTACACTGCTGGATATAGGCTATGAGCCGCCTGCACGCCGCGTCTTCACCGAGTCATCGGTCTACCTGGTCGGTGGTCGAACAGCACTACGTCTTCCGGTTCGAGGTCACCACTCTAGCAATTTAGGACCCCAACGTCCATCGGTACTATTTATTGCACACCAATACAAAAAAAAATCACAAACATTATAAACAAGAAATAGAAAGTGTACATTGTCCAGTGTGCAATCTCTTGAGACAACCTAGCTCGCTTATAGATATATATTAAATGTTAAATATGTCTACTTTATTTTGGTTCGTTTGTCCTACTTTTGTACATCGACGAAACGACGGATTAACGAGATTTTTCTTTCATATAATCAAAAAACAGAGAATGACACATTTCATTCAAAATACTGCGTCCAAAATAGTTCATGTATAATTTGTTTATAAATAAAATCTTTAGAAATATTTCTACTCACTTTCTTTGTTCGGATGTACTTGGAGGCTGTAAATCCATTCTATAATCCTGGACCTTAGGTCTACTGACACTGACGACATTGCATCGAGGATATCTAGACCAGATACAGCGAAATAAGCTATTGTGACTCTGAAATAATAAAGTTCTGTCAGCATATCTCATAATCACACCACTTACAATCAGGAATGAACATGGTCAGAGTCATATTTGTGTAAACTTTATCAGGATTTGTAACCCAGAGGAAGGCGATGGCATGACGGCACTATGCCGTCGTAAAGATAAAGAAGAAGCAGCACTAATATGAGCTCAACATGAGCACAGGACAGGGAGAGACACCAATGAGATTCTATTAAGAGAACTTAGATTCTGTCAGGGTGTTAAAGGCCTTCATGAAGGATTTTAATGAGATACAGTCCCACATACCCCAGTCTTACCCACAAAGTCCTACCCAAAAGTCTTATTTGGCTTTGGCTTAGTAATATGTTATTTATTATAATTATAAACATTGCACCTAAGGCAGCATCATAAAAAAATATTCAAAACCCCTATGGTTTTCATATGGTGCCTAAACAAATTTTTATTATTGTGTGTGGAAATGTTTGAAGATGGTGCTTACATATATATATTGCATATATTAGGGTTTGCACTCACTAAAACCACTTATTGTCCTCCTACTTTTCCAATGCCCAATCACAGTAGTAGTGTTAGCATAACACTATGTTGGTTTGAGAGGGAAAACTGTAGTTCCAGCTTAACTAACTTATTAAAATAATGATCAATATCCTATATTGGGATACCAGCATTGCTGTCATAAGAAAAAAATCACAAAACAAGTTATATACAAATTTCCAATCAACCCAAAAAGACAAAAAAAGGCCTGTAGGTTTTTATTTGGTTCGCCATAATTGTCAGATATGTATATTTGTCTTATGACAGTAAAGCAAAAGTGAATATATTAACATAATTTTTTAAATCTGGCTTTCTAATTTGTATTATGCAAACAAAAGAAACCGTTTTATACAATTTGATGGCTAAGTTGCTCAATAATAGTGATTGTGCTTTTTGGACCAATGGGTCCTTGATTTAAATCCCAGCAGGGATGATTACACTGTGATAAATTTTCATACACATGTTGTAGATACTTGTCTATATATTTATTAGTATTAAACTATTTATGCATGTGTATTGTTGTCTAGTACCCAGGATTCAGGCAATAGATATTAGTTTAGAACTAGATCCATGTGTGAAAATATTGACAATTCATAACATTATTAATTTTTGCCTGAGATAAAAAGCAGTCCATGTCCTTCAATGACTTTTTAATTACAAACTATGCAAAAAATGCCATCAATTTATTATGTGTGAATAAAGAACAAACCAATATATGCAACATCATCTTTATCAGCCTGTAAAAATGTTCTGCTGGATTGGGGCCTCCTCCTTAAAAAGGGGGGATTTGCCATAAGGGGCCATTCAAGTATTACATAAACAGATTTATTACAATTATTTACCATACCCCTTGTCAGCAGAAGTAAGCAAAGCTCTTAAAAAGTAAATAACTACTACTGATGTAATCACCAACCCCCCACTCCCATGTCATCAAAAATAAGCAATCCCGCCCCCCTATAGTGCTTACGTAATACTTAAACGGCCCCTAATCTCCATGCAACATCTAGAGATAGCAATAAATTCTAATTGGATAACGGATTAATACTACTGCCTTTTATGCTGGTACATCCTTTAGCTCATTGATACCCAAAGTGGTATATAATGATCCCCAGGGGTCAATGATGACCTGCAAGTGGTTCACACCAACTGTCAAAAACACATTTGAAGTTAATAAATTTACAAAAATGTTATAGTAACTACGCTTTGGGGGTCTACCCAAAAGTGGAAATCATTAAGAGTGGTCTACAAGACAAAAAAGTTTGAGGACCTCTACTTTAGGTGGTTCTCACAGCACCCATAGAAAGAGATGGAGTAATGTTATTATTGTGTTAGCACCATACAGCAGAATATATGCAAATATATGCATTTAGGTATAATATAAATATTATTACAATATAACATGAAAGATGTTGTTCTTTACTCTAGGCTTTTTCATCTATGTGACACTATCAGTGGCAGAACTCTAAGAATATTTATTCAAACAACAAAACTGACAACAGCAATAGCTAATAAAACCCTTTAAGGAATTAGTAAACATTTTATAATTACAATACAAACAAAGTTTACACTGTTCGGAAGAACTGCATGTATATAGCAAAGCTCTGTAAATAAAGTTATGCTTGGAATGCATTTATACAAGTCCTAGATTGAAAACCTGAGATAATATTTACCTTGTGGTATCATGGGATGACAAGGACGACGGTAAAATATTAAGAAATCTCATGAAGTATTTCACATGTTGACGATGAGCCATTTGTTTATTTTCCTCAAAATTCATTTTAATAGCTTTATAAAATACGCTATGTACCTACTTTAAAAATGTAATGTATTATAATTTAAATTTTATGAACACCGGCACGAGTAAATAACCGTAATGTTAAAAAATTATTATCAGTAATCAAAACTTTATTAATTCATTTTACTGTAGTCCACTTGGTAATTTAGAAACTTAAATATACAAAAACTGTACAATGTCACAACCTTCCCGGTCCGGTGACGATTTAGTAAAATATGACATAAGTCATGACAATTGACACAATTGACAGACCAGAACGAATTAAAAGAATGGTGAAATCGATAATATATTCTTAGAATATCGATATTATCGTTAAAATACATAAATACATACACTCACGCTGGTATCCCATAAGGATAGGCATAAACCACAGCTTACCACATACTATGAACCTGACACCCATATATTTTTTAATCACTTTCATCGATTAAGGGTGCTACGAACTTGACTTTTTTGTAACAATTGTAGACTAGATCAAGTTAGGTTTTTCCTGAACGCCCTCCTCTAACAGTTTCATTCTCATTTGTACGATATATTGGTTTCGCCATTCGAATCTTAGACATCCTTAGTAAATGACCAAAACATTGGAGCATTCCTTTCTCGATCCTTATCACCACATCGTATCTGAACTTACACCGATACTCTCTCCAAAGATCTCTCCGAGGGTTTGCAAAGATGGATGAGTTATTTTTCTTGCTATTCGTGGGACCATAATGAGTTTTAATTTTTTTAAACTTGGAGGCGGTGATTTAGCTCGCCACACATTACGTCAAGATGTTCAACAAGGTGAAAATTAGGCTACGGAGTGTAGCATTATTACACTGAATGTATTATCATTAATATAAACCTTATCGATATTAAAATAATCAAAATACCTATTATCAACGACTATCACAACAATCAATTAAAAATATATAAAGTCATCAATAAATAAACTTCTCATTCATTTATTCGTGTTATAACACATTACTCTATAGGCCAGCGCGTTATAAGCGTTTATTGATACCATAGGTTCTCAACGTGGGCGATAACGCCCTCTTGTGGATATTTGGAATTTTTAGGGGGTAGTAGAAAGCACAGAAATAATTAGGGGGCATTGAGATGATACAAAGGGGGCGCAGGTAGGTTAAAAAATGTAGTTTCAAAAAGATTAAAAAAACATTAATCCTGTAAACTTTAATGAAGCATTTAACAAACAATAAAGCATTGATATTGTCATACGTGAGGTTCATCATAACTGAGAAAATGTGTCAAGAACTATTGTTTGCTACAAATTTGAAAACAGATTCAAAAGGAGAATCATATTTAAAACACTGGAAAAGTTTTGTGACGAAGAGAAAATTTCTTTTAATGTTTTGGTGCACCAGCTAGGACAGGGCGTCAAAAAGACTTCATAGCACGCTTAAAAAATAAAGTCCCTGAAGTGCTTGCTGTACATTGCGCAATTCATTTTCAACATTAGGTTGCGAAAAATTTTAATGAAGGCTTCCATACTACAATATGTTCAGAGCAGTTAATAAAATCAGAAGTATTTCGTTAAATGACAGATTATTTAGTCAGCTTTTCATTGCCAATTATGAAGATTTCATCCGATTGCTGCTTCACATAATGGGTGCGCTGGCTGTCAAAAGGTAATTGTTTAACTCGATTTTACAATCAATTTGGGTCTCTGATAGAGTTCCTAGACAACAAAAACACAGAGATAATATGCAATAAGCTCATCTCATCAAAGAACGATATTGGATAATTGACAAACCAGTATAAATTGTTTAATGATCTCAGTTTCGAACTTCTTGAAGTAAATTTAACGACGATGATTTAAATTTGATTAAGACAAAGAATAGCGTTACTGCTTTTGTATCCAAACTTCTGTTGTACAAAAGCCATATTGGCAGACAAGAATTCAGTAACTTTCCAAATTTACCAGCAATATCATTCAAGAACGATTACTTGCTTGTTTACTGTCAACACTTGGAAAATCTCTACAGTGATTTTAAGTAACGATTTTAGGATATTTTAAACATGAATCTACCGGACTGGGTTTTGGATTCTTTTTCAAATGTCAACACAGCAGAATCATCTTAATTAGAAGAAGAACTAATAAAGGAATTAATATTAAATAACTAATATAATTAACTAAAATAATTAAATTAAATAACTACCAAGTATTTTGGTTCAAGACGCTGATTTCATAGTTTTACTCAGAATTATGGCAGATTATTCAACATTTCTGATAGTATTTCCATCGTGCTATTTAGCTAAACGTGGATTTAGTGGTATAGCGACGTTGGTAACTAAAAAGTGAAATTGACTTAATTTTACTGAATGCGGCGACTTATGGTTAACCTTATAGCGGTAGGATTTTTTTATGATGACCCATGATGACGTAGGTGATTCAGACTTCTAGTGTTGTTACTTTAATCCCGCGCCATCTGTTGAGGATGTGTGGCACTATGTGGTGAAGTTGATCGCCACATCACTCCCCCCTTTAGACCGGAGGTCGATAGTCTCGAATCCATGTTGAATTGTTGCGTCATGCTGCAAGTGCCAGGATGCGCGTAGTAGTAGTCTACGGTGAGTCGAGACTAAGGCGCAGATGTTCTGTCTACGGTGAGTCGAGACTGAGTGAGTTGAGTCCACTGTTAGTGGCGTAGTCTAAGTGTGCAGAGACCGCCACGCCGGATGAGAGACCGCGGTGAGTCCGGACGTGTGCTGCGATGAACTGTTAGTCCACTGAGTCGGTTGAGTGTCGTGCTTCGGTACCAGGTAGCCTATGTGAAGGCTGCGTATGGTCCTGATGAGGCTGACGTCTGGCTTGCTATGGACTGCTGTTAATGGATTCTTGAATTTTTTTTTTTGAGAGGGTAGTAACAATACTGATGGCGGAAGCACGATGATGAAGTAGATCACGTCGGGGTTACCAGTTAGAGCGATAGGATTTTATGATGACCCA
>WUAW01014744.1:4767-17684 GCA_017165845.1 Thaumetopoea pityocampa | reverse complement strand
AACTCGACAAAAAATGTGAAGATTAGATCCAACTATGGAAATTTGCGTACGCCAACGTAGACCCCCGTCGAATCTACAGTGGCTCCCTGGGGGTCCATCTGGACCACTTTGGGAACTAAGGCATTAAATGAATCTCTCCATATCTTTCCGTGGGTGCTGTGAGAACCAGCTAAGGGATGAACCAGGATAAGGGGCAGCAGCGAATAATGGGATACTGTTAATCAAACAAAATCTACTGCGATTTCTAACACACCTGCTAATCGCAGATATTATGGCAAATCCCCCCTTTTTAAGGAGAAAGGCCCATGTCCAGCAGTGGACTTCCAGCAGCGTGCTGATGATGATTTAAGAACACATGACTGACACATTGCTAGAACATCGCCACTACTTTGATTCGTCCTTATTGAAAATAACGTGTTCTGTTTGTCGATATTCAAAACCATTTATCTATATATATGTAGGAATAGTAAATTAGTAAATAACTAGATTCACAAATCTCGTTATTTGCTAATTTACTATTCCTAGTATGTAGATTATATTCCTATTTTTTTTTTGTTTGAAATACACAATAGTGTTGTATTTTAATATTATTTGTAGTCACTAGTTCAACGTGTATAAAGGACTTGTCAGTGGACAGCTACTGCATCTGTGCACTCGTACCTTTCGCCGACACGACTGCTTACGATTCAAAGCACAATAAAATCGGTCAAAAAACACTGCGTGGAAATATTTCAAACGTACGAGCTACTTTCGCTAAAAACATGCGAGTTGACGTCCGAGTAGCGTGCTAGCTGCTGTTTGTTGCGTAGTGGGAGAAAGCGAGTGATGTATAAAAACAACGTTGTAGTTGCTCGTATGCGAGCTACTGACCCACTCGCATAGGAGACAGTAACTCATATGATGCGATCACACAATGCGAGTAGCTGCACTGCAGTACTGATTGGGGCCAGTTCGCACGCAAACTCGCACCGAGTAACTGAGGCATGATTTTGTACGCCTGAAATTATACGTCGAAAAATAACTTGTATGGTAGAGATGAACAACTGGAGGGCCGTTTTAGACTTGAATAAAAAAGTGCATACGAACCACTGTCGCAAAATCGTGTGCGTCGAGATCAGAGTTGCGTGTGAGCTGTTGCTTTTTGCGTAGTGGGGGAAGGGGAGTTGTACGTGAAAACAATGTTGTAGTAGCTCGGATATGTGCTATTGATGCACACGCACAGGTCAGTAACTCGTATGATGCGAGTAGCTGCACTGCAGTACTGACCGGGCCAGTTCGCACGCAAACTCGCACTGTGTAACTGAGGCATGTTTTTGTACGCCAATTATACGTCGAAAAAATAAGTTTTGTATCGTAGAGATGGACAATCGAAGGGCCGTTTTAGACTTGAATAAAAAAGTGCATACGAACTACTGTCGCAAAATCGTGCGAGTTGAATGCGAGCTGCTACTTGCTGCGTCGTGGGGAAGGAGTGGTAAAAACAATGTTGTAGAGGCTCGTATGAGACCTACTCATCCACTCGCACAGGACAGTAACTCACATGATGCGATCACACTATGCACAGCAGTAACTGACTGGACCAGCTCGCACGCTAACTTGCACCGTGCAATCTAGGCATATTTTTGTACGCCTGAAATTGTAATGTCGATAATAACTTGTACCATAGAGATAGACAATCGCAAGACCGTTTTAAAATTAAATAAAATGAATAGTACGCGGTTTGATTTTAATGTTTTTAAATTAATATTTACTAATGATATTATAAATATTGGTACCGATAAATCAGTTAGAGGACATTTTGAGTTTGTAGTAGTGTGTGTACACAGAGGGACTAAAACCGGAATAAACCAATTTGAGCTAGTTACCACGTGACTAGCACTCTCGCTTCAGTCGCTCATAGGTATGTAGCGTTAGAAGTTAATATTGAATTATGTTTAATATTAAGTACCAACCTATAAAAACAAAAAAAAAACTATAAACAGTATTTATCTGTTGACCGTATACAAACTCAAAAATGTCTCTGATTGGCTGTATTGATTTAGATTTACAAATTACTAACAAGTAATTTGGCAGCGTGTTCATTGAATATTATCGATAATTGTTCCTACTATACAATTTTACGAGTGCCGACCTACGTTTCTGCCAAAGTATTCAAAAAAATGTTCCGTTTTTATATATTTTTAGTCAGTATGTTTCGAGATCGCGTCTAAATATTTTAATTTTGACGTTCCTAAACGAAACTGACAGCATCAAAATTGTAGCTATCTCGTTTTGGCGTTTGACATTGGATAGAGATAGGCAGGGACTAAGTTTGGTTGTATTGTTACAACAGAATCAGCACCATTAAGTGACGATCGTGCCATCTCTTTTTTACGAATTTTTCTTAACCTAAAAAAGGATAGCATGTTGGCGAGAGGCATACAAAGCTCGATATTTCTATGTAAATAGATAAGGTTCAGCTTTAATAGTTAAAATCAAGCGATTACTTTGTCACAAAACATATTAACTAAAACGGTGTTCAATAGTTTTTAACTGTATATAAATAGTTTTAACAACTTGTGTATATATAATTAATAGTAAACGCTTATTTATTGTAACGCTTTTATGAGGGTAGAAATAAAACTCGATTGTGACAATAAAAAACATTTATTTTCCTCTAGTTACAATTTACTCTCTATTAAAAGAAAAATGAATGTTTAACACAAATATTGACACATTTTATGTACTAAACACTCATTTTTAACACCCAACGTGAAGCCAACTCGAAAAGTGAGATATTTATCAGCAGATTTATTCAAGTTCAATGCAATGCAACGGACAATAAACTCAATTCTCTTACAACTAATTAGACGCGACTAATATTATTGTTACCTCTCACATCTATGGAAGATTCGAAACAGATGCCAATACATTAGGATTTGCCTTAATAGCAATAGAATTGGTCACCCAGCGATTGTATGCAATCAAACTCGGGTGAAGTAGTTCGGTGTGTTTCAACTAGTTTAGTCGACTAAATTTTGTTTTGTAGTTTGAATACAAGATAGCACAGTACTGGGCAACACATTGCCATTTCTGTAATAATTATATATATACATATCTATATTTTAATCTGCGATATTTAACTAAATATTAGTAAAGAATAGACGTTAATTCTGAGGTACTCTAACAGATGTTGCATCGGACGAGTGTAATAAGAAATGGGGTTGTTGCGACTGTCAGCATCAGCAATTGCGGAACATCAGCAATATTTTTAATATCAGCATCAATTAATGTTGAAGTGCAGTGTGCTGACTTTCATGTAGCGACATGTAGCTCTCGCGAACCCAGCGAACAATTATTTAGTTCTGCAAGTTTAATTTAAAAGTTAAGCAGCAATCTTCTCGCAGCTAAAAAAGCAGCAAAGCTTTTATTTAAAAAAAAAATAATTTGCCGCTCCTGATCTTTAATAATAGTGAATAAAATTATAATAAAGTAAGAAAATTGAGATAAAAAGACGATTAACAACTAAATAAAGAATTCTTATAAATATAAAAAGGTATTTCACATTTTTCATTATCAACTTAGCATTTTACTTAAATCTCTTATATTCTGTCTGTAATTTGTCCAAACTTTAGCATCAGATGATATCAATTTCCAAACATCTTTTTCAAACATCTGCATCAGTGTTATTCCGCCAATAGATGTCACAAAAACTCGCATCAACAACAACCCCGATAAGAACATTATTAATCTTCAAACATGTTCCAAATCAAGTTTAATTAAATGTTTTTCAACTTGCGTCCGTGTTCAAATTACTCAAAGCGCACTGAAGTTACTAAACATGTTTCTACAACTTGTTTTGACTTTTTCAACGAATATTGAAACATGTCCAAGTCGAAAATCAAATCGTACTATGACCATCGTTCCATGTCCGTCTGAGATCTTCCAAATTTTTTTCACAAGAACCGTTTTTTTTATAATGTCATCAGTTGGCAGACGACAGAACAGGTAGGAAACATTAATCTGCTAATTTAAAGGTCCCTTAGTCTGTTACGAATATCAGTATTCTATGATAAGACTGATAACTACAGGTGCGGATTAATAACTTAAAACTTCTGTATACAGTAAAACAAGTTAGATTCAAAATAATAGCAACTTTGTATTCTTAACATTAAGAAGATTTTTTTTATGCGCTCAACGCATTATTATATAATTCGGTTTTTTATTCCAGCTGTAAAATTTGTTTAGGTGCAGATGGAAGATAACAGAAGATCACGGACGACGTATCAAATGTTAGTGCGCGTTGATTAGTGGAAAAAAATCTAACTAAAGTTACGAGCGAGAGAATGTGTCGCAATGATCTTACAAAACCGCGACAACTTGTTGCGACTTTTTTTGTCGCTCAATACTTAGTTAAAACACCAACAGATATAATGTCACTGTTAAAAGTTTACAGAATACTTCTCAAAACATTGTACTTGTTGTTTTGTGTTTTCAAATATAGAAGCACAGATGATATAATTATATATAATTTGTTTTTTTTTTTTAATAAACAGCAATGACATTGTCCAGCCTATAAATATTATACTTACAATAGTTATCTGAATACTAACATCTAATAAAAGAAAGACAATGTATTTATTACAAACTAAGTATATACCTAATAATTAGCATTTCGATAGGTACCTATTATATATATGGACATTTTGACACTATTTGCAATATATAGCTACAAGTCATATAACGGGTATCGGAATAAATCTTTGGATTAAAATAAATCACAATAAAAATATATAAAAAGAATAAAAACAGGACTTAAAATGGTTTCTTTTTTCACAAACAAAAAATATCGCCAAACTACCATTAAAATCTAAATTACACATATTTTTAAGCGATTAAAATTATAACCAATGGCAACCCTTATTTAGTATTTTTAAAAACATGCAACACCAATTGATCTCAAGAGATAAAACTGCCGACCGGTCATGGCTGAATCAGATACATAATTGTTTTTAATCAATATAATTATTAATTTTGAGCAAATCTAACTACACATGACGCGAGCTATAAAAATAATTACAGATTCTATTATAATTAGAATTGAAATTTCTAGAACATCCAGGGTGTAAAGCTTTCTCGAGTGACATCATCGAGGCCTGTATGGGTAATGTTCACAAACATTTGTGAACAACGAACCGATCAATGCGCGTAAGAAATATTAAAAAAATAAAAAATAAAAGAGCTTCAATAATTAAATGGATACATCTATGAAATTTGACATTTGAAAATTCGCACGTTGACCAGTAAAATATATAAAACTACAAGGTTTTTAGGATTCTTCATTTCAACTAGAACATATCCACACGGCCTTAACCCTTCCGAGACTCCCGGTACACCGTAAGTACCATTAAATGTTTTACCAGACTAAATGCTTTTAATAATTATTTTGTAATTATAGAGGTGATGAAGAGAATTAATATTTTATGTTTATTTTTATGTGGAACTGATGGTACACATAAATACCACAACAGAAGACTGCCGCTACCTTTTTGTACCACCAACCCGTTGGTATTTTTTGTCATTTTCTAATATTATAGATACCTTTGACCTATAATATCATAAACAAGTGTAAAAAGGTTTTTATCTTCTCCAAAAAAAAAAATCGTTTTGAAAGGGTTAAGTTATAATTATATAGGCGATGATTTGGAATTCGGTATACAAGTGTTTTTCATTTCTAAAATTATTTATTTTCTAAATAATTGAATTATTCTTGAGTCGGGACTAGACAAGTGTAACGTTGAGATGACAGAGACAAGAGTATACGTCAATACGAGACGAATGTACCATGAGACAGTTATATAAGTAAACTTGGTACAGAGCTAGCTCTGTAACTGTAACATCATATATCTAGATATATCATCATATATCTAGATATATGATGATATAAAAAAAGTGATAGAACAGGTGCTTTTATCAGTAAAAGGGATCTCTTCATCACTTCGTACCAGTCCACAAATGTTCATTGCTGGACACAGGCTTACTCTAATGATCCACTAATAATGACCGTTCTTAAATTACACTTTTTACTCTAATCAAAGCCAGGAGCCGCTCATGTATTTTTACGTTTGTTTACACGTCGAGCCCGGCGCCGATAGTGCTGTCCTTTTCGTTCAACACTAGTATACAAACGGTAAAAAGACGACGCACAAAAGACGATCAGTTAGAAAGAAGTCACGAAAGTGTAGAGACGATTTTATTTTTTAATTCTGATAATGTCGGTCCCAGGGACCGACGCTGTCTAAACGAAAGGTCCGCTGTTGATCCCTAGGGACCGACGCCGGGCTCAACGTGTTAACCGAAATATTGGAAAGCGCACGCACTGAACGAGTGTCCATTTTCCCGCTGATTTTCGACCTCCAAAAAGTGCTGCTCACAGCCAATGCTTGCAGCCGCTTTTACATTGCCTTATATTATGTAGCGGTTACGAAAATGTCAATTCCCTTTTGAATGGAAGACTAAATATATTTAAGTATATTAAATTCACAAACAGAAAAAAATGAATAACAAAACAATAATATAATCGGGATATAAATGGGAAAATTAAATTAGAAGACTTTTTTTGATTCAATAAAAAAATGTAGTTTGCGGGTAAATCTAGGAAAAAGAACGTTCTAGAGCAAGAAGTTCGCAGCACTCATTCGCGTTTAACTCGGGCTCCATCCAAACGGTTCGTGTTACACGTTACAAGTTACACGTTACGTTACACGTTACAAGTTACACTAGCCCTCATCCGGCTCAAGAGTCGCTGCACTGAATGCAGTTACATCACCATTTTTAAATCAGGGTCCTTCGGGGTGCGGCGTGTGGGTAAAAATGCGATCCAATTGATCCTATTGTGTTTTACATTTATTTTTTATAAATACATATATATTGACTAAGTTCGCTACTGCTTGCCAAGTTATCCTGAAATGAACAAATATTTTAATTGTTTTATTTGCATATAAGGGGAAAAAGGCTTGACTGTATGTACGAGTAGTATTTGCATCCCACTCACGCCGATATCCCATCAGGGTAGCCAGAGACCATAGTACATACTACATACATACAGTCGCGCCTCTTTCCCATCGGGGTAGGCAGAGACCACTTTCATTCCACCTGCTACGACAGTTTATTGCAGCAAAATGGCTATCCGCAGTCCACATTTCGCCCGCGCGAGCAACGAAACGTGTCGGGTGGCGAACAATGACGCCGCCATTTTATAAGGCTCAAAAGTGTTAATGTTCCTCATTGCGACAACCCTTCCTTTTAGGTATAAGTATAATTTACTGTGTGGCGCCGGTGTAATAACAGCGTCACTACATCTCTTACCGTGGATGCTGCGAAAACCAGCCGAGGGATGCGCCGGGATAATGGGCAGCAGTATTAGCCTGTTATCCAATCAAAATCTACTGCGATCTACAAAACGGCTGCCAAGCGTGGAAATTATAGTAAACCATAATAAATAGTAAAGTTTTTAAATAACCATAATAAATAGTATATACATAACCATAATAAATAATAACCACAATAATTATAATAACCATAAAAAATAGTAAAGTTTTTAAGTAGGGGGCGCCAGCAGTGGATATATATGGGCTGATGATGGTGAGAGATATATATATACACACAGTAGCGCTCGAAAAGTATTTTGAGAAGTTTAAGTTCCTTCATCATTTCAACCCGTCGCTGTCCACTGCTGAACATAGGCCTCTCCAATCGAATTCCAGCGCGACCGATCCATAACCACCTGCATCCAGCGAGACCCGGCGAACCTCACTTTAAATTACATAAAAATATATGCAATTAAGTTCCTTAATAATATGTATTTTTATGTAATTTAAATTAAGTTTATGGTTTTTGCGTGAAGCCCGAACAAATAAACAAACAAACATCGACGGATCTGGTTTCAGAGGCTCTTAATTAGTCGATCTGAGTATTTCTTTTTTAAATATTTTTGATTATTGAAAATTCGTCTTTTAAAAGTTTTTTAATAGTATAGACTGGTTACTTATTCATCAGTATATGATCATTATCCCCAAACTAAATATCTTTAAATATCTATTTTATTTTTAAATATCTTTGATTTTTGAAAATTTGACATTTAACAATTTTATAACAGTATAGATAGATAAATAACGTAAAGTGTACACAGGGCGGTGTTATCGCGAACTCGGATTTCTTCAAGACAATAAAGATTTTATTATTAGTTACATTAGTTCATAAACTAGATAGGGAACATTAACCCGATTCCACGTGTAAATATTTAAACTGTTATTGTCATTTGCTTATTAATTTAAAGAGGAATATTCCTTACTTATATCAGCGGTATGCGAAAATGTGTTCGTTATCACGGATAAACAGAATAACGGATCAACAGTTCTTTTTTATAGATTTTTTATAGACATTTCTTATCGATAAGTCACGGTGGCGTATCGATTACAAATGTCATTCCAATATATTTTTTGTTTCTATTACAGTTGACGATTGTAGAAAGTCAACTTGGCTAGACGGGCTGATTAGAAAGCTGAAGAATGACATAGGCTACCTTTATAGATACATGCATAAAATCACGCCTTTTTCCCAGTCTCTCCGGCGGGGAATCGAACCCTGGTCACCCGCGTGACAAGCGGGGATACTGACCACTACTACCGAAGAATTAGGGTAGGCAGACACCACTTCTTTCCACTTGCTACGGGTAAAGTGGCTATCCGTATAGTCCAGTTTTTGCCCCCGCGGGAAACACGACGTGTTGGGTGGTGAATAACGACGCCGCCATTTTATAAGGTTCAAAAGTGTAAAACGTTCCTCACTGCGTTCCCACTAAAAGCAAAGATAAAGCAGGTCCACCCAAACAGAGCCCCGCATGCTTGGATAAGACTAGCCATAGACATAGCCATAGATCATTTTGGGTCTAGCCATGCAGCCATCGACGCGGCAGCCACTGGCTTAGTGGAAAGGAAAGAAGATGAGGAAAGGTGTATTAAGCAAGGGATATGGAAAAAGGACTATAGGATACTACTATCACATACATACCACACATACATACTCGTTCTCGGCAGCTCATGCTCATAAGAAAATATTGAGATTTTTGATTTTAAGATCGCCTGTAGTCGACTTTAGTCATGAAATAAAATGATGAAAGGGACATTAAGAGTGCGAGAAGACTATATTGGTACGTCTAAAACTGTATACCACACTTTTATTTCATAGACAATTAAAAAGCGCTTATTAAAAAATGCCAACAAAAATGAATCAGTACCATTTGAAATAAATCTCAAGCTATTTATAATGTTTAATACATCTGCGACAGAAACCGATTTGCGTAATCGGTATAATTATATAATTACAGAGAATAATCTTTATAGTTTTAAAATAACACAACAGCTGGCTTTATAAAAAGAAGAGAAAAAAATCGGAATGGAGGAATGCAAAGAGTGAAAAATATAGGAAGTGAGATAGGGAACTGGAAAGCGAGTCAGAGAATGTGAACGGTTGAAAGATGGAAGGAAAAAAGGGAGAATGTACAGTTTTGTTCTGTTAGCTCATATTTTCTTTTCGTCTGTGAAAACACCTACTTTTTCTTTTATCTCTGCACTACCCTAAGGTAGACTGATAGAAATTACCTAAGGCATCAAGGCCGCCATTACATATTTTACGTATGATGTGTATGTAATAAATAAATGTAATTAACACATTAAAGACCGCTCGTGGCGTTTTCTGGTGTTGCGCGTTCCGTCTATTGCGCATGGATCACAAAAAAGGTATTATAATTATTAAAATCATTTTTTTTTTCTTCAATAATACTTTGAATGCATCCTATTATAACAATTTATGAAAGTTTCACAAAAATTAACACATAAATAATAAAGTTATGATGGTTTTAGTATGTACAAGTTTGTCCAAAAACGTGCAGTCCCAGCTGTAGGTCTTAATAATGTTATTTCGCACCACCCAAAGGTAGAGTGGCAAAGGATGCCCCAGGGTTGTCCGCCTTCATACACAGTACACAGCAATACTGACCAGGTGTGCCCGTCTACATGGAGAGGTAGCCGCGCGCGGCGGAGCGGCGGCGCCCGATGAGGTACGCGACCAGCACCACCACCACCAGCCCGCCCAGCGCGCAGCCCACCGCGATGGGCACCGCGTCCGGCACGTCGTCCTCGGGGCAGTCGTGCGCTGCACACACACCGTCACACGTGAGCTCACCTTACAACATGTTACTGCAAACACCTCGTTCGTCATCATCATAGCAGCCCACAGACGTCCACTGTTGGACACAGGCCTCTAATGATCGCCACAACAAGCTGATATGAGCCGCCTGTATCCACCAATTGACCTTCCTTCATCAGGTCATCGGTCCACCTAATCGAGGGTCGACCCACGCTACGCTTCCCGGTTCGGGGTCGCCACTCCAGCACTTACAAGACCCCCAGCGTCCATCGGTTCCGCGAGCTATGTGCCCCGCCCACTGCCACTAGCTTCGCAATCAATTTGAGCCACGTCGACGGCTCTAGTTCTCTTGCGGATTATCTCATTACAGATCATATCTCGCGGGGAAATTCCGAACGCATATAGCTCTTGTATTCATACAATTCGTACTCATTGTATTTGTATTGACTTACAATTTAAATTTATTATTGTTTGACGGAATTATTAACTGGTAGATTGTTACAATTTAAATGTAGTAATAATATGCATATTATTACAATCATAATATAAATTCTCATGTAAATTTCACACGTTGATTTGTATCCGCTAAATAGATGTAACTTTAAAACTAATTTACTTATAAGAACTATGCCACTATTTTTGTGAAATAAATTCTATTCTGTTCTAAGAATAAAAATTTACCCTCGGTCCGTATTCGCCCCACTACAACAACACGGATCTCCCTTCATGAGAAGGAGGATTAGACTGTAGTCTACCACTCTGACCTAGTGCGCGTCGGTAGACTTCACACACCCATACGGACATGAAGGTTTCCTAACGCAGTTTCCTTCTCCGTCTAGTACAGTGTCTACAATGTACACCGTACGTGAGTTTAAAAGACACCAGTGGAACGGAACCGAGGTTCAAACTCTAATTACCAACTCCTACTGATAGTTTCTACCACTTATGAGTGAACAAACATGGGGAATTAACACATTCAGTATGTGATACCCGGTTCCGAGTGAGTTGGCATCCGAGTGAGTGCACGTTGTTAAAAAGTCACTTAACACGTTGACGCCGGCGTGGCCCACCGGTGGGTCACGCTTGTCACGCGTCATCCATCAAGAGATATTTTTTCTGTAAATTTTAAAATTTTGTTTCGCTTAGTTCCCCATTTTTTATGAACGTCCACGCATTGGCGAGAAAGTATAATTTGGCGTTGCGCCGCACCGCGGGGCGCACCGCTAGTTGAAGCGCCGCCGCGCGAAAAGAACCGCGAATATACGTGCCATTGTTCAGGCATTATAGTTCTGTAATTTGAGGAGAGATTTCGCCTTCTTATGTATGTTCTACCGCTTGTACAATGGGTTCTGTTCCGAGGAGTTGTTTGACATGATGCCAACAGCTACTTTCTACCACCGCACCACTCGCCATCGGCAGGGTGTTCATCCTCACACACTGGAACTTCAATGGTCGCGTACAGTGCGGTTTCAGAGGAATTTCCTCCCGCGAACGCTCCAATTGTGGGATAAGCTCCCTGCTGAGGATTTCCCGAGGGACTACAGGAAAGGGTTTCTTCAAGGGGAAAGTAAATAAATTTAAGGGTCGGCAATGCGCCTGAACTCAGATCTGATAGAGAACTCAGGACCAATTACTGAGCTGTCAAAGGGAAGTAACCGTTTTTATAATTCGCGCTTACGTCTGTCAAATCGGGCCAGGATTACATTATTATACATCTATGGCATAAAGAATCAATTATACACCATGCTCTGTGGCGCCGACATAATGGATGCTGTGAGAATCAGCTGACGGATGTATCAGGATGACGGCTTCTGCGTTATCCTGTTATTCAATGCAAATCTACTGCGATCTCCAAGGCGACTGCCGAGCTTGGAGATTATGACAATTCAAATTTTATGGAGACGGCCCGCGTCCAGCAGTGGACTTCCGTGGGCCGATAATGTTATTAGTCGTTATATTAGTCGCGATGGCAATCTTTTTCCCTGACATATGGCATATCACTACAGACTCGTTAAAATATGGAGTGAGCAATGAACAAGCGACACACATCCAAATCATTTGGAGACACTTTTGCGTTTGTAATGGTGTACGGTCGGCAGATAAATTAATAAAATAATACTCTTTATATTTTTTTTTATTTTTATAGATAAGTACTTAATATACGTATTAAACGTGATTTAATGTGAATAAATAACTTCGAACGCTGTCCTTGGAGCACGATCTCGAGACCGCTCAAAAAGCGCTGGCTGAAGCCAATGGACTTACGACTGAGGATGTTAAAGAACGAGCAAAGTGAAGGAAACTTAGTAGGAAGACGGACTCTGGCAACGGAAGCTGAGATTAATAACGCCAAGGAGAACTAACTTCTAACGCTACATATAAGCGAGCACGTGATAACTGACGCAAACTGGTTTATTCCAGTTTTAGTCACCGTATGTCACAGTGAACGCAGTCTCCAAGCTGATATATCTGTATGTATCTCCTTTCTGACGCAAGTGTTTTTGGTTAGTATTAAAACCTTTTGATCACGTAGAAAAGAAATATTTGATAACACGGATAAGCTGAACGTGATATGATATACTCTGCAGGCCCTTACTCATACGTGACTTACACGTAACAAACGAGTTGAAAGTCTGTTTGCAAAACAACCAATCGGTACTATGTATTACAAACGCGAAAATGTGTGTGTTGGTTTGTTCTTTATACACGTAGAAACGTATCACTGTAAT
>WUAW01014740.1:8546-28330 GCA_017165845.1 Thaumetopoea pityocampa | reverse complement strand
TAAAAATGTAGCTGCAGGGGGTCCACCGGAATCAGATAATTTTAAAAGTGGTTTATGAGAAAAAAATCTGGGAACCTCTGATTTAGGTTAATGCTCTTGTTCCGCTCCACGCAATAGACCTAGAGGGCTCTATTTTCGAACTTGTGTAGGAATATGTAT
Source organism: Thaumetopoea pityocampa (assembly GCA_017165845.1). Taxonomy (NCBI): domain Eukaryota; kingdom Metazoa; phylum Arthropoda; class Insecta; order Lepidoptera; family Notodontidae; genus Thaumetopoea; species Thaumetopoea pityocampa. Next base: position 28,171 of record WUAW01014740.1, on the reverse strand, counting down.
ACCTGAGACACGTTCAGCTAGGTAAACTCAACTAGAAGAGGTCAGTCACTGAATTCAACTCGGCTGAGCAACGTTCGCGAAACTGCGTGACAGCTCGTCAAAAATACCGCAATGCCTTAAAACTAAGGTATTCAACCAATGCGTATTGTCAGCCCTGACTGGCAATACACATTGATTCCCTGGCCGTCCTTACCCGGGGGTTCAAGGGGTGCGGCGCACCCGGGCGCAGTCCCAGGGGGCGCAAGCCGACCGCCATAAATTTCGATGGGTACCTACTACAATGAGACCACGCGAGCGGAACCGCGGGCACAGTTAGTTCATTATACATCATAGGTATTGTTTTACAAGAGACACCGCACGCCGCTTTCGGCACGTGTTATACCGTTCACAATATGCAAGTTAATTTCACTCTTATTACTACATTACTAAGAATTTAAATTCATTCAACACGTGCGCGGCTAAATTAGTTCAAAGAGCGCGGTGCGCCCTTTCACATAGCCGTCGGCATTTTAAGCGGAAAGGCTTCTAAATCTCCACAATTAGGTTCCACAATTGGCGGGGAAGGGGATTCAGGCTGACTTTCGTACCCCGGCGCCGAATATGCTTAAGACGGGCCTGTTGCCAGTAATGACCTATGGATCTGAGACATGGCCACTGACTATGAGCCTCATAAGAAAGCAGTGGTCACCCAACGAGCAATAGAAAGAGCTATGCTCGGAATTTCCCTGCGAGACAAGGTGCGTAATGACATAATCCGTAGGAGAACTAGAGTCGCCGACGTGGCTCAAAGCATTGTAAAACTGAAGTGGCAGTGGGCGGGGCACATAGCTCGCAGAACCGATGGACGCTGGGGTTTCAAAGTGCTGGAGTGGCGACCCCGAACCGGAAAGCGTAATAGGGGTAGACCCCCGACTGAGTGCATCGAAGACCTGACCTGGTGAAGGTCGCGTGCAATCGGTGGATGCAGGCAGTTCATAACCGCTCGGTGTGGCAATCGTTAGAGGAGTCTTATGTCCAGCAGTGGACGTGTGTGGGCTGATATGATGATGGTATGATGAATCTTAAGTTTGTCTCTTTCACCGTAGCATTAATCCTTCCTAAGTTTTGTGTTATTTATTTCATATTATGAAAAACTGACAGATAATACAACAAGTAGTAGCTAATAATACAATGGAATCGGATGCTGGGAAACTAGCTAATGGATGTTCACCTTAATGCACTCGTGTCTTCGTTTACCGTCATTACAAAGTAACTGCGGCAGAATCAGTGGTTACGGCTAGTCAGGAAACGAAACACAGTCAATTACTCATAATAATTTTATTATAATATAATCATTTCGTGCGAGATATTGGTTTCGAAGCAAACAGCCATCGTGTTCCTCACATTGTTAATAACAATACAATCATATAACTAACACAGGCACACAAGTATGAAAATCTCAAATTAACCCTTCGATCAACAATACACCTGATATTGGGCACACGCTGAAAGTCGCACGGCAACTGCCACGCTCCCGGCGCGTGGTTTTAATCCAACATTATGACTTGTATCGCACTGTAATGCTGCCCGATCAAAACTACATATACCGCCAACGGCAATAGAAAAAGCGCTAGATTCGATAAAATTAACAAATAAAGAAGCGCTGGATTTTGACTCCTGAATAGTTAATTAAAAAAAAATTTAAAAAGCTTGTTTGCAAAACAATACCGATAAAAATATATTGAAAGATTGAATGAAAACAAAGGCTCGAATGAAAATAATTTGAGCAGTATAGGGGATTCTGCTTAACAGCTTTATCGATTCATATTGATAATTCTGCTGTATGGGAAAGCTAAACTGTGTTTCTGTGTTAGAAATCAAAAAGCACTAAGATATTCGATAAGTTCTAAAATATTCAAATGCGCGCCAAAATTACCAAGTCAGCGCTAAACGGCAGAATTGTCTCAGTGACGTTTAAAAATTGTAAAAATCATTCCATACGTCAAGTTAGGTAAAGTGTTACAAAATATTATTTTACATCACAATCAAATTAATTATTTATCGTCAAATTTAAGAATTTGATAATCAATTTGTCGTATAATTATGTACGAGACCATTATCTAGTTGTATTGTTAATGGAAGAAATCAACTGTAACTCGTACTTAGTAAATATCACAGTAATATTACACAATTTTCATCATTTTGCACGAACAATTTGTTAAAACAATGATAGCTTCTGTAGCCCCCGCGGCGGGCTACAGAAGGACCCGTGTATTTATTGGTAGGTGCAAATCACACATAATTGTTGCGCCACGTCCTACGCGGTATGCGTTATGCATTTACTGCACGATAAAATACCCGTAGGTGTACCTAATTATATGTATCTCTAAAATTATTTAAAATAAAAATCCTGGATAGAATTTTTTCCAATATTAGCAAAGGTAGGTTAAATACCCCACTGAGCTCTGTGTACGAATATTATTTTGTATTTGTTGCTGCTGGTAAAAGAAACAATTCCCATTATGTAATGGAATTTTGGTGTTCTAGACATTTTTAACTTTTTGAAAAACTTTCATGGAAGACAAGTTTTTTGTATTTTAAATCATAGTATGTTAATTTCATTTATATACCTTGCTGCGTCCTTGTAAGTTGTTACTAAGTTCTAAATATATTATTATTAAAATAATTAGTAGGGCATATTGTTAATAACCGCAGATCTATGTAAAATGCAGACGTAGCAAATTTTAATTTAATAAGTACGAGTCTCAAATTTAAGAAATACTTTAATCACATTACATAAATAAACTTAATACTTCCGCATAATATTTATAACTTAACATTAGTCTAATCGTAAGTATAACTTAATTTAACCGGATGATACAAATAGCATATCAATTAAAAAAATTTCGAAGAACAATAACAGTTTCTCAAAATAAACCTTTGGATTTGTCGATTTTAATGAAAGTCTATAAATGTACACGTATGAGCCCATTGACAATTCCCTTGTTCAATGTGTCAATAGTAACTGGTTAATATCAATAAGCTAATACTGTTCCTCGCGCGTACACGACATTAGGAGTTTTTACTATCGAGTATTTTTTTATCGTGCTGAAAATAGCTTATAATAAGTTTAAATAACGTGAATAGTTGATCATTATAACTTATGTTAAAATGTCACAGATTAGAGCAAAAACCACGTCACCATAAAAACTTAATAATCTTGAAATCGTATTTACTACACGCAATGGTTAAAAATAACTTTAGTCTCAAGACTTTAATTTTACACACGATTTTCATGTTTGTATCAAAATCACAACTGGACGTAGTTATGCAAACGGGAACCAACTTACAAACATTTCCCTATGGGTTGGTTCATTTTTAAATAATTATATCCAATTAAAGATTAAAATGGAAACTGGTCATTTATACAGTCATAGACCAAAAGTTGTTAGATTATGTATCAGAATTAGGTTCTAAGGGCACTTGTGGAATCACCATGACCTTATATTTAGTGGAGAGCATGGATATGAAGACTAAAAAAGGCCCTTATTATTAGGAACGTAAAGGAGATATTTCTTCATCACTATAAAAAACGGTATTCCAAGTGGCTTTTAGATCGTACGATTATTGGAGCACGAAAATATATTACGCAGACGTAATTTACAAATGACGCTATTTCATGAGCTGATCGGTACGCGCGAGGCAGTGGAGTTACAGGCACTGTTCGTGGTGGCGGCGTCGTGTTCGGCTGGCGTTGTCGTCTAGAAGTCGTAGGAGCCGCTCTCGCTGGCCTTGCCGATGCGGAAAATGTATTTGTACAGCAGGCCGGCGATCACGCCGCCCACGATTGGGCCCACCCAGTACACCTGAGGACCAAGGCATTACCGTACGTAAATAAATATCTGCCGTGTAGCACCGGCTTAATAATAGCGTCACTTCATATCCTCCCGTGGATGTTATGAGGGCCAGTTAAACGATGCACCAGGATAACACGCAGCAGTGTTATACCGTTATTCAATCAAATTCTATTGCGATTTCCAAGATTCCTGCCAAGTGTGGAAATTATGGTAAAAACTTCTTTTTTAATCCATTTGCATCATAATTCTACTAAAGCTACCGCGCTGAAACATCGGCGTCATTCAATTGACGACTGGCTCGTGTCACCGCGCGCGCGCTGTCTTATGTAAAAGACAATCGCTCGTGTCTTATGTGCAGTAAAAGACATCCAAATTGTTCGCGGAGTTTATTAAACTGCACCGTGTAAAATCACTTATACACAACGTTACATCACAAACGTCGTGTTTTTATATTTAGCAACGGGTAATATAAAACTATCGACTGTTCGCGTATTGTTCCGCACTCGGTGATAGTAGACGATTGCGGATTATTCCGCGCTTGGTATTGGTAGCCAGTCGTGGCTCGCGGAATATTCCGCGCTTGAATACAAATCGGTTACAGAGAAGACCCATGTTCAGTAGTGGACTCCGCGGGTTGGTGATAAAGATAAATATCCAGACAAACGCATACAATACATAAAAAAATAGCTAAGAAACCTTTACTTGGTGCAAATAGCAATAGCAGATTGTATAATGTATACCTGCTAACCGCATACTGTCCATTAGAATGTGTTTCGCGGTATAAGAACCAGATGAACGTGTCTACCAAAAATTCAAATATCGTTATTTTTTTATAAAACTATTTTAAATGTACATACATACATACACTCACGCCCTTTTTCCTGGCTAATCGGCGGGGAATCGGACCCCGGTCCCCGCGTGTCAGACGGGGATACTACCACTATACTACCGAAGAATTGTGGTAGACAGAGACCATTTCTTTCCACTCGCTACGAGCAAAGTGGCTATCCGTAGCCCACTTTTTGGGCCCGCGGGAAACGAGACGTGTCGGGTGGCTAACCACGACGCCGCCATTTTCTAAGAAGTGTAGTCCTGTATAATATGCCAAAACGACATACTGATACAATAATATTACACTGATTCCATTAAAAAATGAGGCTTAATTAAAAAAAAAAAGCCTGTAAAGTTGGACGAAGCAAAATTCCACTATGTTTTGCTCTTCTGTAAAATTTATAAAATCTAGATACGTCCATGTGACTCTTACACCGCGGTTTAGTAACAAATAACGAGGCTCACCCATTGCGCGGTCCAGATGCCCATGACGAGGGCGGGCCCAAACGAGCGAGCCGGGTTCATGCTTGACCCGGTGAACGGAACCTGACAACAATAATTTATGATTTAATAAATGTACGAAATTTTCACGAATATGCCTGATATTAACTTATCAGACTTATTCGTGAAAATATATTTATCTGAGATGATAGACCTCAGGAAAGCTTTGACGCTATCATTAACCGATGACCGCGCTGGGAGCGCTGATCCTGTCGTGAGTGCTGGCGCGTGTACTCACGCAGGCGGCGTGGCACGCCGTGATGCTGAGCCCGATGGCGAGTGGCGCGGAGCCCTTCAGGTCGGCTCGGCTGCCGTCGCACACGCCGTGCACCACCAGCACCAGCACGAACGTGATCAGGGCCTCTATCAGCACCGCCTGACAAACACACACAGCATATTAATACACTGACTATTCATCTATATATCTATTATAAAATTGTCAAACGTCAAATTTGTTAATTCAGATATTAAAAAAACTACCCAGATCGACTAATTAAGGGCTTATGAAAACGAATCCGTCGATTTTTGTTTGTTTGTTTGTTTGTTCGAGCTTCACACAATAACCAGCGAGCAGATTTTGGTCAAACCACTATAGTTATCGGGGTACTACTTCGACTTAAATACTGCGGCATGTTTCATCAAAATCGGTGCAGTATAATACTAAATTAGTCCAACCATAATACTAAATTAAAAAAATGTGGTTTTAGTCACTAAAATTCTGCTTGCGTTTAAAGCGTAGTGGAGATGGGCGCTTAGTGCTCCAACTAAAAGAAAAATAATTGAGGAATAGCGTGATAAGGGGTCGGTGTGAGTTGAAGTACGATGTGGTGACAAGGATCGAGAAAGGAATGCTCCAATGATTTGGTCATTTAGAAAGGATGAGTGAGATTCGATTGACGAAACGAATATACCGGGCAAATGTGAGTGGAAGTGTCGGAAGAGGGCACCCAGGAAAAAACCTCATCATCATCATATCAGCCCACAGACGTCCACTGCTACGCATAGTCCTCTTATGATCGCTCACTAGCGACTATGAGCCGTCCTATGAGTCCATCTAGTTGGAGCTCTTTCCACATTACATTTTTCAGTTCAGGGTCGCCACGTTGGGGTCCATTTTAGCACTTTAGTCTATGGTCCTAAAAACCTATCTTGATCAAATCAACAACTTGTTTCAAAAAGGTCAAGTTCCTAGCACTCTTAATCGTCGGAAACGTATGAAAAGATGTATGAATGTGGATGAGGCGAGCGAGGCGTGTCAGGATCGTAGTGTGTGGTGAACCAGGGTAGGTAGGTAGGTAAGGCCTACCCTTATGGGATACCGGCGCGAGTGTATGTGTGTATGTATTTAAGTAACAGAAAAATCCAACTTTGACACTTGCAATTTAACATAGTTAATAATAATATTAGTGCTAATTCTGAGGTAAGAGGACTTAACTAAATTTAGTCTCTCCTTATCTTTTTCCAATGTCAAATGGCAAAACGAGATAGCTACAATTTTTGTGCTGTCAGTTTCGTTTAGACAATGACGTGTCTAAACGAAACTGACAGCACCAAAATTAAAAGATTTAGACGCAATCTCGGAACACACGGACTAAAGATACGCTAAAACGCAACATTTTTTGAACCGTTTGACAGACACGTAGGTCGGTACTCGCTATAAATGTTTGCTATCTCGTTTTGGCCTTTGACATTAGTTAAAGATAGAGAGAGACTAAATTTAGTTAAGTTCTGTTACAACAGAATTAGCTCCATTATCTATGTCATTGCGGGGATTTGTCTGTGGGGCGGACTCAGACAACCGACGTCTCTCGTCTCCTCATCGTCCCTACAATCCCTGCGTCAACTACCCTCATCACCAGCTACGGAGCTGAGTGACGATTATTATATTTGCATATCTTACTTTAATTGTATTAGTCTATTCAGTATCCTATATTTATAAATTTGTATATAACATCTTATTATATAAACTTTAAGTAAACTTGTACTTCACTCTCCGTTATTCTAAATTAGATACTTCATGTTATGATACTTTATGTTATGTCAGCTCGATCTGAAGGTCGACTGGCAGAAATGCCGCAGGCATTAAGGCCGCCCATATGCCATTATTAACGTATGAAGTGTAAATAAATAAACGGTTTTCCTCACTATATTTTTTTTATCATTTTGTGCGTATGGATATTTTAAAAAAAAAACTTAAAAGAACATTCAGTAATTAAAAAGACCAGAAATTGGGGTTGTCATGTAATAATATTTATTGTTTTTCTTACCTGTGCATCAGTGATGCCGTGTTGAGGGAGTGTCATTCCAAATCCGCCGACCCTGTCCTCAGGCACAGCCAACTACGACAAGAAAGTACAGTATTAATCTTCGTACTTAATTAGACGTGAAAACAGGTTCCAACAGCTTAAATAAATAATTAATATTACGAATAACTTTATTTATTAATTGATTTATTTAATCCAGTCGATGTAAATTTACATTAAAAAAAGGAGTTGTGTTTATTTGACTGCTATTTCGTCACGGTTCAGTTGCTGAAACGATTGTCATGTAATTTGACAGTTATTTAGATATGATCCAAGGACGAACACAGACCAATTATCATCATCATCACCAAGATATTGCGCGGGAAACTAGGTATTATCTAAGTATTATCATCATCTGAAATAGTATTTATAGTATGTATATCTGAGGCATTTTAGTCACTTTTGAACCTCATAAAATGGCGGTGTCGTGGTTCGCCACCCGACACGTCTCGTTGCCCACGGGGGCGAACTGTGGACTGCGGATAACCAATTTGCTCATTAAACGATCGTAGCAGGTGGAAAGAAGTGGTATCTGCTTACCCCAACTGGAAAGAGGCGTGACTGTATGTATGTATGTAGTATGTACTATGGTCTCTGCCTACCCTTATGGGATATCGGCGTGAGTGTATGTATGTATGCGTCTACTATGGAGACACTGGAGTTTCTTTCTTCGAATAAAAAACTCTTCAATATTATTTTGTTTGTATAATTGTAAGAATGTTTTAAGTTAACATGTATTTTAATTTAAATCGTCACGGAGCAACTAATTCCTTTGTCTGATTGAATGAATACATTTGTATGACTAACTGAAGGTATACAGAAATTAATAATAAAAATATAAGGTTGGCTTAGAAAATATGATTGTGATTAAATTATATGCATTGGTTATTATGAACATTCTATCAGGAGCTCAAACAGTATGTATATCTGAAATAATATTTTTACAGTAGTCGTAACCCAGAGTATTTTGTATCTCGGACCGGATAACTATATTATCTCAATTAGCCCGTGGAAGTCCACTGATGCACATGCGTCTCCTCCTCAACACGCTCCCTGCCAAGCCGTTTTTGCCCGATTTGTCGTACAGGCCATTTGAGTTTTTCCTAAACACATCAGTTGTAATCGCTTGGTTTTTATATAATACCCGGCATCATGAATCTATGCCAATACTAGAGTTTATATATAATATGTCTGCGTGTACCATTTATGGTACACGCGGCGTGTTGTTCAAATTTAACGTGTATAACAAATGGTACACGTGGTATGGAACGTATTAAAAAGGAGGGATTTGCCAGTCGCCATTATTGGCAAACGCCTTGGTTATCGCAGTAGATTATCATTACAAGATAACGCTGCTGCCCATTGCCGTAGTACATCCCTTAGCTGGTTCGCACAGCAACCATAGAAACCATAGGAAGATAAGAATTGAGTTTATTACTATACCAACGCCAGATAGCATATCAAATGTATATCATAATGTATGTAATAATACCCTTAAACGATATATCGCGTTATCGTACAATATCTGCCGTGTGACGCCGATATAAATGCTGTGTGGCGCCGGCATAATAATAGCGTCACTTCATATCTTCTTACGGAAGCTGTAAGAACCAGTTAAGGGAAGTAATCCCAGGATAATGGACAACAGAGTTATTCTGTTATTTCAATCAAACTCTACTGCGATATCCAAGACGCCTAACAAGCGTGAAGATTATGGCAAATCTCTCTTGTTTGAGGAGGCCCGCGTCCAGCTATAAACTTTCAACAGTTGATGATGATTATTATTATTATTACGCGTTGGTAATAGTCGCCGCCTAATAAAGTCACCACACAAAATAAAATAAACATTGATTTTAAAATTCACTGTTTAATATTATGGATGCAACAAACGAGCGTGCAGTACGCCTTATAGAATATTGTGGCTTTACAGAGATATATATTTCGTCTCAACAAAGGTTCTAAAGCTTACATAAAGACATATGACATATTAGCGCAAGGGCGAGTGAAATGTCGCAGTTCGCGCATAAGGTCAGCACAAACGCATCGTGCGCACGTTATAATTATCCAGCAACCAATTAGCGTTCAGCTAACATTTTCAACTGGATACGTTCTAGAATACTAGAATAAAATAGACGGAGTGAGAGTATACTGGTTACTAAACATCATGGATACTTCCAACAAAATATAAAACATGTAATATTTATATCAAAATACAATGAATTCGATTGGCATCAAAATATTTTCATTTTTTTACGTATTTTAATTTCTTACTTAATATATATTATAAATATTGTGTAACAGCCCATGTCTTCATTTATAAATTTTCTTCATAATTTATGAAGAAATGGAATGAACAGCAAGATTGTCTATCACATTAAATCATATTTACCTTAATTTTAATAAATTAATCCCTATAATCGGAGGTTTGGCACAAGAGATTTTTGCTTTTTTTTCTTCAAAAGCATCATAAAATAATTATTTTTTACGCTGTAAGTTATTGCAATTAAGTAAAAATAGACAAACCATTCTGAACATAGGCTTTCGGAAACTTCACGCTTTTCGCACGAACTTCGGTGTGGCCAAGATTCGTCGGCCGATGTGGATATGTCGATTAGTCACGGCCACGCTGAACTTATGTGCTCGAACTTTTGCGCCTTTCGCACGAACTTCAGACTCCCCGGCCGATTTGTACTGCAGACTCGGTTTAACTGATTGTGCTGGTCTATGCCGTGACTTGTTTTGTTTATTTCTAGACAAAGGTTTGTTTATAACCGTATTTACTTTAGAAATAATAAATCAATCCAAACAGCTGGAGGTGGGATTATGATATACGAGACTTTTGTTTTTTTTTTTACTTCAAAAGCGTCACAGAATATTAAAAAGAAGAGAATTTAGAGTGTAACTTAGTGCATTTAGGAATAGGCCGTTTAATTGATTTTGATAGTCTATCCGTGAGTAATATTATGTTTATTTGTAACTTATAATTAAAATGACTGATGACTGACATTTGCGAGATATTGACTTTGAGGATGAACAGTCATGGACTCGACTGTCGATTTGTTTACTTTTAAAAAGTTGCGTAAATAAACCAATTACTTGCAAAAAATAATAACATGAAGTATGTTTAACGAGGCAAGATGACCTCAGGTCAAGTAGCTCTTTTCAAATATAATCGTTAATTACAGACTGCACTTGCGTATAATTAGATCCTTATCACCTTACGTGATTCACGAGCAAATGTTTATTTACTTAAATTACAGGATACTTTTTATACTTTCGCGATTGTTCTCTTACTTATGGAATACTACGCGGTATAAATACCTCTATCGTTTATGTAATAAATTATAGAAATTTATGATCAATTTTTATATTTTATTACGTAAACTGTAGAGGTTCATCATCTTCATCAAACCGTAGAAGTCATCTAATGAATTGACTGTACGGATGGCGCAATGTTTTAAGCGTTCACTGCGCTGTCGATTGTTGCGGGTTCGATCCCCACACGGGACAACAAAATTTTGTGTAAACCGCAAATTGTTGTTCTGAGTCTGGGTGAACAACAGAAACACTTCTGTGTTTCTGTTATTTGAATGTTTGTAAAGTCCCCGCGACACAAGAATTAATCCCAGTGCGGGAGTTTTCTTTTTACAAAAAAAAAGTGGATATAGGCCTCCTCCTTAAGAAGTGGGAATTTAATCTCCACCCCGGCAGGCGTCTCGGAGATCGCAGTAGATTCCGATTGAATAACGGCAAAAACGTTGCTGCTCATTATACTGGCACATCCCTCAGCTGTACCAGCACACCAGGGACGGCAAGATCGCCTCGGATATATCGACGGCTGCAAAGCACAAACGGATATCTACAGAATCACTAGTTTTCAGGAGAGCGTTAATAAAGCGAAAATGTAAAAATAGGCGTAAAACTTCGTAAAAATATGCGTAGCTATCATTATATATGAGACAAAATACAACTAAAAATGATTTTTTTTATGAAAAAAAAATCTCTAAATAAAAAATAACTGAAATTAATTATGTAAAAAAGTGAATTTTACAAAATGCAGTTGTCCTTTTATTGTTTGCTGCCGTCGATATGTGTTACGTATGCAGTCAGACCGCGTGACGTCACTCATACGGCCCAACATCTTCATCTCAGTGACGTACAGCTCAAGACAACAATGTCATTATATACGAAAAAAAAACGGTAAATGGAATATTTTTAAAATTGAGTAGTGTTGCCTTTTTTGTCGTAGAGAAAATCATACAAGGGACGACCGCAAGTTATGGGGGCTTGCGGGCCGTGTCATACGCCTACTGACTTCTGAGAGACTTCGGGATCCTACAAACTACGTTCTTTATCCTTCCCACTACTACCCCTACTACCCCTATTTTCGTTTTTGCGCTAACGCAAAAACGAAAGCTCAAAGCTTATTTATCTGTACAAATACATAAGTAGTAGTAGTTAGTTTTTTAGTCTGTTTGGCAACTAGTCTTAAGTACACGGGTAAGCGACCCCGTCCCCGCGAGTTACTATTGTCTCTTCCTACTCCATCCGAGATAGTAGTATCCTATATACTATAGTCCTTTTCCTAAATTCCCTATTCCTTGTTCAATACACCTTTCCTACCTCATCCTCTTTCATTTCCTCTCCACTAAGCCGTGGGAACGCAATGAGGAAATTTAAGACCTTTGAACCTTATAAAATGGCGGCATTGTGGTTCGCCACCCGACACCTCTCGTTGTTCGCGGAGGCGAAATGTGGGCTGCGGAAAGCCACTTTGCTATATTAAACGATCGTAACAGGTGAAAAGAAGTGGTCTCTGCCGACCCCAATGGGAAAGAGGCGTGACTGTACGTATGTAGTATATATTATGGTATCTGCCTACCCTTATGGGATATTGGCGTGAGTGTATGTATGTATGTAAATACACAAAAATATACTATGGCTCATCATCATCACCCCACTCCATATTCGAAACTACTACAGGAGCACGGACCTCTCCTACTTAATAAGGAGGGGGATTAGGCCGTAGTCTACCGCGCTGGCCTAGTGCGGGTTGGTAGACTTCACACACCCATGCGGGCATGCAGATTTCCTCACGAAGATTTCCTTCTCCGTCCTTAAGTACATTGGTGTCATACATATATTTATTTAAGTACACGAATGCACCGTGATAAGCCGTAATACTCTACAAACTATTATTTTTAAGAAGATAAGTGTCACGGTAAACGAGATATTTTTTATTCGTATTAGATACAGGCATTCAATTACAGTGTCATAGGTCTGTTCCATAAAAAGAACGTATTTGCCGTAATTCTCATACCATGTTAGGTGACTTGGAGATGTCAGTGGTTACACATTTGAATAATTCCTAAAAAACCTTTTATTTATTATTTAATTAACCAATAAATTTATTTATTTATCACTCATAGGTACGTAGAAGACAATTTATATATACATATGTATCAGAGTTGTTGCTGATGCAGATTTTTCGAGATTGACATCAGCTCATGCTGAAGTTTGGATAAATTACAGAAAATGTAAAAAAATAATTAAAATTCTAATTTGGTAATGAACAAACTAAAATACCTTTTTATATTATAGAAATCATTATTTAGTTACGGGTATTAATCAGCTCCCCTAGCCAAGTTGACATTCGACAATCGTTATCGCTAATAGAAACGAAAAAAATGTATTGGAATGACATTTCTAATCGCCAAGTCACCCGTGACTACAAATGTCATTCCCATACATTTTTTTCGTTTCTATTAGCGATAACGATAGTCGAATGTTAACTTGGCTAGGGCGCAGACTTTTTATCTCCAATTTCTGACTTTACTATTAACATTTTAATATTTATTAATACTGAAAATTCAGAAGCGGCACATTGTGTTTTAAAAATAATAGTTGTGCTGCCTTTTCAGCAGCGAGACGATTGCAGCTTGGTTTATAAATTAAACCTGCAAAACTAAACAATTTTTCGTTGGGTTCATGAGAGCGCGGCACTACCATAAACTGCGTCCCCAAAGTTCATGTCGCTTCATGAAAATAAGCATTGAATATTAATCAGCGCTAATACTAACGCTGCTATTAAAAATATTGCTGTTGTTCCATAATTGATGATGCTGATATTCACGTATGTCGTATTATATTTTTCCGGAGGCGTATTAATTTTATAATTTTATCTTCAACCCATCTATTATCCCACTATAGAGCACGGGTGCCCTCTCAGAATGAGAGGGGTGAGGATATTACCCACCGCGCTGGGCTAATGCGGGTTAACATGAAATTTAGAATTAACATCATCTCGCCAAAATTTTAAATTTCACTGTTATCACTTGGATGCACCACTATCCTGTGGAATGAGCTCCCAGCGGCGGCTTTTCCAAGCGGATACGACTTGGGGACCTTCAAGAAACGAGCTTACAATTTTCTTAAAGGCCGGCACCGCACCTGCGATCCCTCTGGTGTTGCGCGTGTCCATGGGCCGCGGTGATCACTTACCATCAGGTGACCCGCTTGCTCGTTTACCCTCTCTTATATAAAAAACCTATATGTAATGTAGAAATAATTAAATTTATATATATTTGCCAATCGTAATAATACTTGAACATGTCAAAAATTGAAAGAAAAAAATATCATTAGCTATATATCATCATTAAGGAGCATGCCAATAGCATAAATGTCAATGTCAGTAAAATTGTCAGTCTACGCTTAAAATATTAAGTAATCAGTAACGCTTTTTAATTGGGTATCCAATAGATCTACAGACAGTCGCTCAGCCAGTCGTAATTGACGAATGGTTGAGCCAATATTGTTTTGACCGTTCACTGCAAGTCTATTAGAACATGTAACATTTTGTCTTTTTCGTTGGAGCTAATGACGAGAAGTTGTTGTGTCATAATCATTATCTCTAGTAGATATTCGTCTTCACTACAGGGGCATGGAGCTCCCCTGATTAGGCCGCAGTTTACCAATCTGGCCTAATGCGGGTTGGTAGACTTCATACACCCATGCGACCATGCAGATTTCCTTACAAAGTATTCCTTCTTCTTCTTATATCTTTAATAATTTAACCTATCCAAGATACAGGTACTCCTACTCGTGGTTTGGGACTAGAACGATTGTATGTGAAAGTGTCCAGAGTACCATTGTTATTATAATATAATCATATAGAATTGTATAACAAAGTGTTAGTTATTTAACTGTAAGCGACCATAATCCCTAAGGTGTTATTTACCTATCTGCAGTTATGTAATACATGAAAAATACAACTCATGGCTGAACATACCCTAATGAAGGCCGCTCCAGCGATGGCTCCCAGTGTCTGCACGACGATGTAGCACAGAGCTTTCAGCAGTTTGATGTCTCCAGCTGCGAAGAGTCCCGCCGTGACGGCTGGGTTGATGTGGCCTCCCGAAACATGTCCAATGCCCTGTGGGTACAAAAGTCATGTTATAAAATTAATCGTTAAGTGGCGATCTACTTCATTATATAATATCACGCATTCTCAACAGATGGCGCAGCATTAAAGCGACGACATTAGAAGTGTGAATCACGCGCATGAAGTTTGACAGCGACTTAGCGTATATATACGTACAATGTCTCGACATGAACCGTCTCGGGGCAGTGGCAGGCCCCGCCAGATATAACACCCGTCTGGTCGGAAGATCTTCTTGCTACACTCCGACCATAGGGTCGGAGCTATAGAGCTGGTGACGTAATCATCAACGTCATCATGGGTCATAATTAATCATTACGCCAAAATTATATATCTATGGTGAAATGACAGCACCTCCTGTCTGGGATTTTTAGAAAAATATTCTTTCTTTATGGTTTTGTATTTAACTCGTTCGTTGCGGCTCCTTTATCATCGTATTTTCAACCGTTGCACCATGCGGTTAGACTGACCCAGAGGCAGCTTTACTTCAATGCATTATGAGGTCAAATTAACTATAAGATTTTGATTTTAATTGACGGCGAGCACTAACAAACTTTATTTTTGTTTCTATTTCTTCCACTAGGTACCTGTTTCATTTCTTTCTTCCACTACGTATCTATGGAAATATGTAATCCGCGTTGAATGAAGTATTTATTATTCATTCTTTTTCTCAACGTACCGCATGAATAATGTTCTGCTTGGGTCAATATAACTACAGGTCGCTGTAAATGTATTTAAGGATAAAATTCACCTTATTTAGTAAAACTTGTGCATTTTTAAATAGAATAATTGTATTCGGAAATTTATTTCGGAAGCTAAATTTTATCATGTCATTCATATCATCAAATTAGCCTTTAAATATAAAAAAAAATAAGGGAATTTCTCGAAATATTAAAGATAGGGTTTGTCACTTTATTATATATAATAATCGTTGGTGCGTGTAGTGATCGTGTAACCTGTGAGAGACTTAATCGATTGAGGTTTTAATAAAAGGATAACATTTCTATATGTATTAGAATGAACATTTTGTTCTCACGATTAGTTTTTTAATATATTTATATTTACATACATACATACACTCACGCCGATATCCCATAACGGTAGGCAGAGACCATAGTACATACTACATATATACATACAGTCATGCCTCTTTCCCATTGGGGTAGGCAGAGACCACTTCCGTCCACTTGCTACGATCGTTTGATATAGCAAAGTAGTTATCCGCAGCCCACATTTCGCCTCCGCGGGCAATGAGACGTGTCGGGTGGCGAACAAGACGCCGTCATTTTATAAGGTTCAAAAGTATTAAAGTTCCACATTGCATTCCCACGGCGTAATGAAGAGGAAAAAAAAGAGGGTGAAGTGGGAAATGTGTATTGAGAAAGGAATATGGAATTTAGGTGAAGGACTATAGGATGTTGGATACTACTATCTCGGAAGGAGTAGGAAGAGACAGTAGTAGCTCGGGGGCCGGGGCCGCTTACCCGTGTACTTAAATTTATTTGGCGGACAGGCTAAAAGACTAAGTACCCCCTATATTTATATTTGTCATTCTCTTTGCATCTACTTTATTATATCAGCACTAGCCAAAGGTAGATTAACGGACAATGCCTCAGGTGTTCAATCCGCCTTTACATATTGGGTAAAAACTTTAAATAAATAAATAAACATAATCATAATCCCATATTCATATTCGTCCCCACTACAGGGGCATGGACCTCCCCTGATCAGGAGGGGGATTAGGCCGTATTAATCTCTCTCCTGATCAAGGATGTACTTAACGGAGAAGGAAAACTTCGTGAGGAAACCCCCATGCCCGCATGAGTGTGTGAAGTCTACTAAAATAAATAAAAATTTATGTACAAATCGGGTAATACACTTTTAAAATGTAAACAGCTAATTTAATATACATATTATCAAATAACAGATATAATCACAAGTGCAGGATCTGATATGTTATCGTCTATATGATTTATGTACAAGCGTAGCGTTAACCTGGTATTATATAAAACGCAGGCTTCAATGATTATATAACTTAAAATCATCTGCAAATGAAATGTTAAGGGCAAATTCATTAACTTATATGTACGAGTACGTACTTATAGATGGTTATCGACGCTCCTTATCCTAACTAATATTATACTAAATGTGAATGTGAGTTTGTCTGTTTGTTATGCTTTCATGCCTTAACTACTAAACCGATTATCACGAAATTTTGTACACACATTGTCAGGAGTACAGAGCAGGACATAGGGTATTTTTATCCCGGAAAAAATCTGTTCCCGAGGAATAGAGTAGCGACCTTGCTTTCAGTGCCAAATTGGTCTCGGGTTCGAATCCTAATAGGGACTAAATTTGTGTGATGAGCACGAATGTTTGTACCGGAGTCCTGGATAGTTTATCTATATATGTATCATAGCATTTATTATATATACGTACGTATATCGTTGTGTAGTGCCCAAGACACAGGGAACCTAAATTGAGGATGGATGAGATCAGAGATCCTCAAACTTTTTTGTCTTGTAGACCACTTGTAATGTTTATTATTTTTGAGTAGACTCCCAAAGCGTAGATAATATATTTTTTCCAAATTTGTTAACTTCAAATGTGCTTTTGACAGTGGGCGTGGACCCCTTGCAGGTCATCATCGACCCCTGGGGGTCGATATAGACCACTTTGGGTAACATTGGATTAGATCAATGCGCGTGCAAAAAATGAATATAAAATATGTATATACATTATTATTTATTAAATAAAAACAAAAGAATCTAAAATCTAAATTATTGGAATCCTAGTGTTATAAAGCAAACCCTCATGTTTTGGTGTGACCTTGTCAATTCATCTGCGATGTCACAGTTTATAGGTAATTAAACTGTTTAACACAAATGTACAGTTATTAGTTGGACGGCGCAAGTGGGTCAAGGCGAATATGTGATACAGCACATTTTTTTTAATTTTTAAATGCAAAGGGATATTTCGTACATTAACTACGGGCTCGGCGTTACTAGGTTGTTTATTTAAATAACAAATCACCATTAATATTTTATAAATCTTTTGCACAACAACAATTTGACAGTATCTAAAAAATTTAAAATCTCTCCTGAAATGACGATATTTGAGACTATAACAAATCACTGTTAATATTATAAATCTTTTGGAGAGGATTAAAAGTTCGATGACGTCTAAAAAAAATTAAAATCTCCGCTAAGTTAAAGATACTTGTGACTATAAATAAATCACCATTAGTATTTTATTTATTTATTTTTATTTTTTAAAAGACATCTCCCGCATTAGGATTTAATTCCTGTATCGCGAGGACTTTACAAACATTCAAATAACGGTAACACAGAACACCCAGACTTTGAACAACAATTTGTGGGTTACAGAAAGTTGTTGTCCCGTGTGGGGATCGAACCCACAACACTCGACAGCGCAGTGGACGCTTAAACCACTATGCCATCCGTGCAGTCTAAAGTAATAGTATTTTTATAAATCTTTTGAAGAGGGTAAAATTTTAAAAGGTGCTTAAATATTTAAAATCTCTGTAAGATGAAAATATTTATGATTATAACAAATCACTATTAACATTCCTATAAATGGTATAATATAACCCAGTGGTACGGGACCCACGGCCTTCTGATAAGGAGTTATGTAACAACCTTAAATACCAGAATCTTCTTCTTCTTCTTCTTCTTCTATTTCTCATAGTGGCAATTAGTTGCAAATTCGCACCATTTCTACCGGTGTCGAGTGTATATAGTATAGATTTTTGACGTTATATATAATAATATATTTTCAAGTTAACAATAAAATATCGGTGTGTCACATTTTATTGCTTCTTGAGAGTATTGAAGTCAATCCGACAAGTACTAGTTTGACCAGGCAAAATTCCCATAAATCTATTGCCATGAAAAAATACGGTCACTTTGGTATGTTCATCACAATTTTACTCCAATGTTTCAATATTGTTCACAAATATTGACGATTAATACACAAAACCTACAAAAACACAAAAACTTCACCAGACCTTTTGAAATTTCTCGAAACATTTGGCGGGGTGCCCGCTTCCATGACTTTAATCCCAAATCACAGCCCAAACTAGTAAACTAGGGATAGAAAAAATGTATTTTCAACGGTCTCTGATATATTTATATATTTAAGAACATCAACCCGAGCGAAGTCGTAGGTAAGAGTTAGTTTAATTTATATGGTTCTCATATATATAAGGTGACATTATTTGATTGATACCTCTACAAAATCACATTTACTCACCGGGACTATTGACTAAATATCATTGAACTTGTATTC
This sequence comes from Thaumetopoea pityocampa, assembly GCA_017165845.1. Classification (NCBI taxonomy): domain Eukaryota; kingdom Metazoa; phylum Arthropoda; class Insecta; order Lepidoptera; family Notodontidae; genus Thaumetopoea; species Thaumetopoea pityocampa. The sequence goes on along the minus strand of WUAW01014740.1, from coordinate 8,954 downwards.
ATTTCAATCAAAAGGTCATGAGAATGAAAAATGAAAAAGAATAATTATTTAATTAAAAACATTCAGTTTACATGTGCAATTATTGACGTAAGCAACATTGAACTATATACCGGAGTGAATTTATTACACCGAATATGTTTATTTTAATTAAGGCTATACAGTATAGGTATTAGGTAATTACATTTGAGTGATATCAAAATATGCTAATAGTATCGGCAGATCAGCCATGACTTTGAAACAAATTCACAAATTCGTACGGAATCAATTAATAAAATATACCTATATATTTTAAATTAATATAGTTCGGATTAATAGTGATTTAAAATTGTAGGGTAAGGATGTCTGTTATGGTCTGTTAAATAAACAAAAATGATGAATTTATTATAAACACTCACACACAGTGATTTA
>WUAW01014739.1:2298-13905 GCA_017165845.1 Thaumetopoea pityocampa | reverse complement strand
CCATTATCACTTGAGCTCTCGTACCTTAACGGCGGCTACTAAAACAAGGCTCAAACTGTATCTTCAATTCTACTGGACCGATTTTGATGAAGCCTACATAAGTATTTAAGTCTGAATAGTATCTTTAAGACTGTTATAGTTTGACTAAAATCTACTCACTGGTTTTTGCGTGAAGCTCGAACAAACAAATAAACAAACATCAATGGATTTAGTTTCAGAAGCCCTTAATTAGTTGATCTGAGTAGTTTTTTTTTTAATAATTTGATTTACAAAATTTGACATTTAACAATTTTATAATAGTATAGATTTAAGAATTTAGATTATAACTTTGATTGAGATCTATTTTGCTATAAATAAATTAACCCGCATTAGGCCAGAGAAGATGCGTGCCTTGCAGTGTAACAGTCAGTGGGCCGATGATTATTCTCAACGAGATATATAATGATCATAATAATAAGAATGTTAAACGTGCTTTATTTGGATCCAGGTGTTATTAAAATAACCTATCTCATTCTTGCTACAGATGTTACTTAAGCATTGACTGAAAGAGTATTCCTTCACATCTTTGAATCTAATATCGCAAATTTACAAATCAAAAAGTGTCAGTCAGTTTTTTACTGTTTATTACTGAAAGATGGAGGCCGGACCTCATTGTCGACACACTTAATTCGTTTAAAAACCTTTTGAACTTTTACATGAAGGAATCATTTGCGTATTCGATTGCAAACAATAAGGTGGCCACATAGAATCTTGTAGTCCTTCTAAATTAATGCTTGTGCACACAAGTGAGAATAACCTTTAATATGCTGTTAATAAGGTCGATAATGTTAATGCTTCTATTTAGTAACCACAATATTTACAAGTGATTAACCAATCACCGTTCGATTATTTCTAAGTGGAAAAGTCAATTTACGCTGAACCTCGTTGATAAGTGCTTGAACAAACTTTAGTTAAATCTACTTCGACGCATATTTATTTTCCAACGGATAGATATTTTTTGGAGGATTAAAACGCTGGTAAGTGTTAATAATTTCGGATGTTTTTTATTATTAATAATAATAAATTGTTTATTATCACAAAAAACCACAAAAACTCAAGATACTGGGTATATGATATAAGAGGATTAATTTATAAGGTATTATACAGTGGCAGCCAAATTAGGCAGGGCTAGTATTTTTATCTCCCATAATGCGACTTACCTACAAATTGTATACAATCAAAATCAGTACTCACACATAACTAGATTACACGCGTCGTGCTTGTATTACTGTATTTACTACTTATGCATGTGTGCATGGGCATCTATGTTTTAGAATTGGTCGAGTGTGCATGAGTGAGGGGCGTGCGTGCATGCGTGTGTGCGTGTGTATGTGCGTGCGTGTGTATGTGCGTGCTTGTTTGTGTGGTGTGATTGCAACTTAAAATCAAAATTATGAAGTCGGCTAGCCACTCTTTTATCAATTTTAAATTATGGTTAAAATATATGTTAAGTGATAATAATGAACTGTTGCTTTTAAAGATTGATTTTATTTCAGATTTTTATGTTCAGTTGAAAAAAAATGTTTTACTTTGATATCACAGGCAATTTAGGAACCTTTAAAGGTCCGATGTCCTTTTAATGTTTATTTCGTGTATCATTAATGAATCTTAATATATATGCTACAGATCTTAGCATTCGTGAAAATATTGAGTAAATATAAAAAGTAAACGAAGACTCTGAAGACAGTTTTCCTGAGAGCTTCATGCTTTAATTCAGGTAGGATTAGATTACTGTAGCGTTTTAAATAATGATTTATTGTTTTTAAAGTATTACAGACCATTCCACCATTATTCACGATTTAATAGCACATCAACCGGTGGATTACGCGTCAGATAATCAGATTTAGATTTGTGGACATATATTTAAAGGGATTAGTATTAAAGTTACTGTTACTGTTAGTATTAAAGTTGTTGGTGTTATATTGTTACTCGGTTCCTTACAAAACTTTGTAATTTATGGATTCGTATGTCGAGCCAATGTAGACCAATGGTCGAATTTGTCCAATAATATTAAAATTTAAGCATTCATTAATATTTAAGCTTAATTATTTGATAACTTTTCTCCCAAGTTTTATGTCTAACAATGCCCCATTGCCCCCCTAACAATGCATGTCTACCATTAAAGGGGTGTTGCCATAATTTCCACGCCTGGCAAGCAGGTTGGCGATCGCAGTGCCGATCGTGGAGCTTTAGTGACGCTGCTGCCCGTGTCCAGCCAGGAGGTATTTAGATCGACTTTATTTTGATGGTTACATCGCCATCGTCGTTGATTAATTAACAGGATGCAACGCGAGCAGGTCAGGTTGATAATTGGATCACCAAGATGTTGTACGCGTCCCCTTACATCAAACATTACGTATTGCCTTCAATCAGTGCATATTGTCAGTGATGAGCTATAGATATGAAACATAGCCACTGACTATGGGCCTCATAAGAAAGCTCAAGGTCACGCAGCGAGCAATGGATAGAGCTATTCCTGGAATTTCCATGCGAGACAGGATCCTTAATGAGATAATCCGCAGGAGAGCTAGAGTTGCCGACGTGGCTCATAGGGTTGCAAAACTGAAATGGCAGTTAGCGGGCACATAACTCGCAGAACTGATGGATGTTGGTGTCTTGAAGTACTGGAGTGGTGACTCCGAATCAGAAATCGTAATGCAAGTAGGCCCCCGACGAGGTGGACCGATAACCTGGTTAAGATCGGGGGCAATCGTTGGATGCAAGCTCATAGCCACTCATTGTGGCGATCATTAGAGGAGGCTTATGTCCAGCAGTGGACGTCTGTGGGCTGATATGATGATGATGAATTCCCCGCAGAACTATAAGCTCGATATTCTTTGTCTCAGGAGGTACTTTATTTTTTGAACATAATATACTTAAAACACTGCATTATTGTAGGTTACAGATCGTATATATATACAGACTCCGTCAGCTTTGTAATGAGCTGCAAATCAATATATTCATTACATATCTGGAAATTACATATCTAGGAATAATAAATTTATTTAAGAGCGGTAAAGAATTAATATCCTACAGTCATGCTCTTTGTATATCTTTCGATACTTCATCATCCCACGAAAACTTGCACGCACATAATTTTTGATGTATGATTTTTACTCGTAATGTTGAAGGGCGAAAACCCGATGAATTATATAATTGTGAAAAACTGAGCAAAAGCTGACACGATACCAATTAATACCTAATATAATAGAAATATTTATAACACAGCGTCGAATATACTGCCTGGCATCATGCTGAGCTAGGTTACTATTTGGTACGGTTCTTTCTCCGTTTTTTTTTCTCCCTTTATGTGTTGTACTCGTATACTTATGTAATAATTTTAGCTGTATCAAATAAAATTTTCTTTTTTTCTTGTTTTTATTTTTTCTTGTCCTAATTTTCTTTCTTTTCTTTCTTATAATAACTTTCTTACAATCTTTCTTTCAATCATGAGAACTGAAATTCAATAATTTTTGTCTATTTTCTTAATATATTTGCAGCAACTACTCCACGTTTCTGCGGTTATTTTTATAAGAAAAATATTAAAAAACAATAAATAATATTTCATAGCTAAAAAATACATCTTTTAAAAATAAAATTGAAAAGGAACGAATAGTATTTACCTCAAAACGGTCTTATACAAGTTTCAGGAAAGTGACCTTATTTCAGGAAAACGACCAACTATTTTTGCGTCCGTCTTTTTTACGACACCGCTACCAGTCACTTTATCCGAGTACAGGTCACAATGATATGGAGGCAGCTTTAATATTTGATGATCAATAAGTTTTCTTTTCCTCTTGTAAACTATTAATTTTATATATTGGGTCGGCTTTATGTCGTTTTACGAAAATATGGGTTTGTTTGGTGGTTTGGGCAAGGTANGGAACGAATAGTATTTACCTCAAAACGGTCTTATACAAGTTTCAGGAAAGTGACCTTATTTCAGGAAAACGTCCAACTATTTTTGCGTCCGTCTTTTTTACGACACCGCTACCAGTCACTTTATCCGAGTACAGGTCACAATGATATGGAGGCAGCTTTAATATTTGATGATCAATAAGTTTTCTTTTCCTCTTGTAAACTATTAATTTTATATATTGGGTCGGCTTTATGTCGTTTTACGAAAATATGGGTTTGTTTGGTGGTTTGGGCAAGGTTGAAATACTGTTTGATGTAAGCCAGTTTGCAATTTCCTGTTTTCCATGTATTGAGTTTGGAGGATTGTTAATCCGGCTCGAATCATATCTATTATTGTCCATTACAGTACATGTAGGTACATTTATATTTATTATTCTATAATGATATCTTGAATACACTTGATTGAATCAAGGACTTAATTTATTAACTTAAATATTTTAAATTAATTAGTAAAAAACAAACGTCTAAGAATGAACTGAGCTATTTTCAACTTGTAGTTCAATATGTTCCAATCGATAGTGTTTCATTTCCGTACAGAGCGCAAGTCGCGAGTTGTTCAATAGGAGTAAAATCTCTAGTTCTCTTCTAAACACATTTAAATTTTATTTACAGTTATGTACATAGTAGAAGAATCTTCTAATATCATTATGATAACTTCATGAATCTGATTTTCATCGCTGGTATTTGTAAGTATCCGCGCTTGGAAACCCTGGTATGGAATTTTATAAGTATGACCCATGCCGAATTATTAACGAACAACATTATGATTCGAGCAAATATCCACTGAATAATATAGATTATACATTCCATAGAGATACAGTTTCAACTGGTTGGAGCCAATTATAACCGGATCGAAAGACCGGATAGAACCAATAGAATGAATAGCATTCATCATACCGTGACAATAACTCAACAAGACTAAGGTTACCAAGTGTTGGTGATGCGAGTGATAATACAGGGGGTGAGATTTTAAAAGGTTTAAAGGTTTAATAACATCAGGTCGCTGAGCGCGTGCGCGTCGCTCGCGGTACGGTGCGGACTGCTTTTTTGAATTAATTTAGAATATAGTCAATCGTTCGTGTCACACACACCAAAAGTACAGGAAGGACGAAGGGGCGGTGGGGCTACCTAATACGTATTTAACCGCTATGCGCGCGCACCCTTCAGTTTAACTTTATTAAAAGTACACTAATATACCAACAGATTTCGTTAGAAAAAATACACTATTAGGCGAATAGATAGCTTTAGACGTAAATAAAAACAATGTATGTATAATTGCGTATGCCCCGCCTATACCAAATAAGCTACTGATTTTTGAATACATTACTGATTATTGAATATATTAGCTGGGTTTAAGAGAAATTTGGCTACCGGTGTAAGAAATATGTACTGCAGAAGTGAATCTCGTTCTAGTCGAATACATTTGTTGACATTCAGGAAATAACTTATTGAGTTTGATGGAAGTAGAAAAATACAAGTGGCCAGAATCATTGTTATCATTATTATCCCGTCTATTATCCCACTGTGTGACACGGGTCTCTTGTCAGAATGAGAAGAGACCCGTGGCCTAATGCTAGCTGGCAGACTTCACACGCCGTTTGGTAAGATCTCTCAGGCGTGTAGGCTCTCACGATGGTTTCCTTCACCATTTAAAAAGTGTTATAATTAATATATAAATTATTAGTACGCACATGATTATTAGCACGCGAAAAGTCTGAGGTACGTGCCTTGGATTCGAATTCAAAATCTAAGACTTGGCGTATATAGTGATACCACTAGGCTATCATTGCTATTATTGTATAGTCAAAATCATAACGAGCTTATTATCAGAAGTCTTAACCAAAAAAGTCTTGGAATCTGACAGATTGCTATATCAATAAAAATATTTAAATACTTGAATTTGGTGTTGGTGAGTTATTGGGGGATACCCAATAACTCACACAAGATGAACTATTTAAAAGTACACACCCATAAACAAGAAACGAGACAGAGACAGTATTGACAATCGTAAACCTATTTCGGTGAGGAAACTACGAAGGACTCATATAATAAGTCTTATAGGTTATAGTTATAATAAGCCTATAATTACAATATTATAAAAAACAATGCACATTTATAAAAAAGAATATATTAGTATTGCATTAAGTCAATAAGCATTTCGTTCGAATGTGTCTACAGAAGATGTCGTTTTAATTTTTATTCTATAAGCTGGAAGCACCGTATTGATTCACCGTACGAAATTTGACCAGGATGTGTCACATTGTTTGATTTTAATATACTCGTAGAAAAAAAATCTTCACAAATGACACTAAAAATATTACAATTACTACTTTGATACCCATGATCGATCTGAATGCATTGACTTTGATATTTACAAAAATTATAGTAATAGTTAGTCTAGAACTGATTTTTACTTGAATTATCATTTTAGCATTAAACTTTATATCGTCATTTAAAAAAAATGTATATCTAAAGAAATTAACCTCTACCTCAAATAAATAAATAATTATCAATTTGACCATGTGTTGATATTAAAACTTATGGTTATTTTAACCATAAGTTTTAATATCAACACACCTATTTCATACTTACAAGCCTTAGTATATCTATCTATACATATATAATTACTTGTCCTGACTGACTAACTGATTCATCAACGCAGAGCCTAAACCGCTGGAGCCACAAAATTGAAATTTTGGCAGTTGATGTCTTTTATGTTGTAAAGGATTTTTGGAAATTTTATTCCTAAGGGGGTAAAATAAATGATGAACGGTTGTATGGAAATCCGTAATTTTCAAAGTAAAAAGAATAAAATTTAACATACCTGCTTCTGATTGGAAATAAATGTACACGTATATCGGCATTTTTCAAAATTTCACCCCTAAGGGATGAATTAGGGGTTTTAATTTTATAAGGGAAGTTCGTCACTTTTGAAGATAGAAGCACGAAATTTCATATACCTGCTTCTGTTTAGAAATAAATGTACATATATGTCGGCGTTTTTCNGGATGAATTAGGGGTTTTAATTTTATAAGGGAAGTTCGTCACTTTTGAAGATAGAAGCACGAAATTTCATACACCTGCTTCTGTTTAGAAATAAATGTACATATATGTCGGCGTTTTTTAATTTCCAACCCTAAGGGGTGCATTAGCTTAGTAATTTTAGCCTCAAAATGGAACACCGCAAACGCCGTTTACAAAGAGATACTACGGTAATTAAAAATAAAGATTAAAAGAGCTGAACACGCGAGCGAAGCCGCTACCGCCAGTGAACTAGCTACCGAACAGCTAGTGTACAAATAAATTTAAATATCTCCTTGTCACAAAAACTTACTAAAATATACGTAAAATGAACCGACAATATTAGATGCCATATGTTGGAAAGAGCACTTAAAATATTCCTCCATTCATAACAGCAATAAAGTTTTTCATCCGGAATTTATTTTATTACGAAATCATGAATTAATCAGCACCTATCTACCCTTATCAAATGGAAATTGTCTTATAAATTATGCAGGATTAATGAAAAACCCTCCATTATTAAATGGTGCGTTTTCACATCGTTTTTAGAGCACCACAATAAAAAAAAAATGCTAAAATCTTATTATGGGAGACTTTTTCTCGATTTCTTTGCTCAATTGGATTATGTTCCCCTTCATAATAATTAAAATTTGAAATATGATTACAAATAACTCCGTTTACTCCGCTCAAATGAAAAAGAAATCCATTTTTTTGGGTATTTTCTTATCCTAATTAGTTATTTTTTACTCGACATTTTCTCTTGTTAGTAAGATTAAAAATTAAAATGAGTTTATTTCACTTTTCACAATATCTAATCACACAGGTCTGTGGAATTCCGTTAAGTAATACTAAAGTATTCATAGTGAAAATCTTTATTAAATAACTGATAACTGTAAATTTAAAGTGATGAATGCGCGTGAGTGCGTGTATGCGTGTGTGTATATGTACATGTATGCGTGCGTGTGTGAACGTGCATGTGTGCGTGCGTGCGTGTGCGTGTGCGTGTGTGTGCGTGCGTGTGTCTCAGAGTAATCTAAACGTTTAAACTACATAATATCTCGGATCACGGGAGATTTGGTTACCATATATTTCATTCTATTATTGAAAGACGGATTGATAAAACTTAAAATGCTTTTATTAATCCAATAGAAACACATCTCAACAGAACATATAACAGAATATATAATAGGTTCCGGGATTTGCTAATGGAATACACCGGTGAAGTACCCTTGATGTAAAAAGGAAAGTTTAAAACATATTGGTTTCACGAGGCTAAAAACAAAAGTAAAAGCCGCGTTATAACACGTACCAGCGCCAACTTTTGAAAGTCTAAGTGCGGGTTTTCTTTTCAGCCGAAGTCCACTGACGGTAAAGGCCTCTACCGTAAGAGACTAGGGTATACCACATTCGGACGGAATACGCACCACAATACAATGAAAACCGTACGCAAACAATGCTTAGTTGGTTTTGATGTTTGATAAAGCATTGGTTAAACCCACTAGAGTGCAGCACTGTGCTACACAATATACTATACAAATGTTTATCTAGAATAAGGCCAAGTATTCACTAGCAAATATCTGTATATAAACACAATATCAAATACAATCATTATATACCTGTTAGTCGTTGTTTAGAAATAGCGAAATAGAGTAGGGTACGGCCACAATATTAAAATAAATCGAACGCTACCAAGGTGAGATTCTTCTAATAAAATCGGATTTCGATCATTCGGATATCGACTTCAGAAATGGGTGTACTCCTTAAAAAAAATGGAATTTACCATAATCTGCATGCTTGACAGGCATCTTGGAGATCGCGTTAAATTTTGATTGAATAACCGAATAACGCGACTGCCCGTACATTACCCATCCTTTTGTTTATTCCTTAGCTAATTCTCACGCATCCATAGGAAAAAAATTGATTGGCATACAATTATGAATGATCCGTCACTCATCATGAAATCAGTAATTTATTTCTCTGTAAATGAAAATTATGTGTCCACCATTTCATTTTCTTACGACATATAATTAGTTTACGTAAACAAACGTATGTAGTACCTAACAATATTACTTCCTCCAGCAATATATTTTGATGACTGATAACTGGTAGATAGAGTATAAATATGTCTGAAACATTAATTTCAGAAACGTCTATGTGATGTTTCCGAATTTGTTATACACTAGTATATAAAAATAGTTTGTTCTGTGCAACATATTCCTACACATTTATGCTACACACGATTTTTATGATACTGCACCATTATGGATAAAATAGGTGGAGCTGAAATAATCCAGTCTTATTGTAAATCTTAATATACAACTTCAAGTTTATTTATTTCATGAAGATGCTAATTTATTTTCACCATCAGTTTATATCTTGTCATGTATATTTTCACATCACTGAGCACGATGAAATTAGGATTCAGTATCTTGGGTACTAGACAACGATATACTTACTTATATAGTTAAATGCTAATACATATATAGATCATCCATGATTCGGGTACAAACATTCGTACTAATCACATAAAGTTTGGCCTTACCAGGATTAGAACCCGGGACCACTGAACCAATCGGTCATCAATCATTAAATGTTGCCAAATAATCAATATAAAACATCAATTTAATTGAATTTCATTTCATTAAAAAAAAATGCAAATAACACGTGAGTATGAAGAAGGTGAAAATAACCCTAATAAAACGGTATAACATTCCGCCTATATTAAAATATACGTTGTGTCGCAAAAACTCAAGACAAAGAAAGAAAACAATGTGCCTGACGCAAGAGTTACCTGCGGAGCGACCAAACAAGTAAAAGTTTGCACAAAAAGTCTGCTTGAAGCCAATTTTTTAACGATTCATTTTATGTCTTTGGATACTTTGTCCTTTTAGGTTCCACAGTTAATATAAATTCAAGTTAACAGAAAACGCCGGTTTTATAGCTTCTTGGGAGTTTTAATGTCAATACAACAAATACTACATTAATTATGCAAAAGTTATCTTAGGCCTTGGCCAGTCAATCCCCAGTCCACATTTATCCTCACTACAGAAACTCAGACATCTCCTTATTAGTAGAAGGATTAGGCCATGGTTTACCACGCCAGCCCAGGGCGGATTAATAGTCTACACACACCCTTGTGTGTATCCACGTTTCCTTACGAATTATTTCCTTCAACGTCGAGTAAACTAATTTTATTAACTACAGATGGGCAGCCCATAGATATTTATTTTAACAAGCTCATTTCACAACATAGTTCCTTAGGTATTTTTTTATTTGTTGTGTTATTGTATCATTTTCGTAGTCGGTCCCATAATCNAAACAATGTGCCTGACGCAAGAGTTACCTGCGGAGCGACCAAACAAGTAAAAGTTTGCACAAAAAGTCTGCGTGAAGCCAATTTTTTAACGATTCATTTTATTCTTTGGATACTTTGTCCTTTTAGGTTCCACAGTTAATATAAATTCAAGTTAACAGAAAACGCTGGTTTTATAGCTTCTTGGGAGTTTTAATGTCAATACAACAAATACTACATTAATTATGCAAAAGTTATCTTAGGCCTTGGCCAGTCAATCCCCAGTCCACATTTATCCTCACTACAGAAACTCAGACATCTCCTTATTAGTAGAAGGATTAGGCCATGGTTTACCACGCCAGCCCAGAGCGGGTTAATAGTCTACACACACCCTTGTGTGTATCCACGTTTCCTTACGAATTATTTCCTTCAACGTCGAGTAAACTAATTTTATTAACTACAGATGGGCAGCCCATAGATATTTATTTTAACAAGCTCATTTCACAACATAGTTCCTTAGGTATTTTTTTATTTGTTGTGTTATTGTATCATTTTCGTAGTCGGTCCCATAATGAACTGGCCTGATATAGTTCTACGCGACTTGTCGATACATATTATGTTGCATCGTATAATTTTGTTAATGCATGTAATAATTTTGTTGCATTTATCGTGTAATTTATATACGAACACGTATCGACATGAAAAGCGTAGTCTCAGTTTAGCAGTGGTTTGAACAACAAGAGTCGCGTATTTCTTCAAAATGTCGAAAATCGAGTACCGAAGCGTCATAAAGTTTCTGTTTATAGAAGGCTTATCCTCCGCCCAAATAAAAGAACATTTAGATGGTGTATTTGAGAAGTCTACCCCCTCTTATAGCATGGTGACAAATTGGGCGAAAGAGTTTCGCCTTGGGAGAGAAACCGTCGAAGACATCGGCCATGACGGTCGACCCGTGGAAGTGCTCACTCCCGAAACTATTGTTCTAATCGAAGAGGAGGTTTTAAGTGACAGCCGTTTGAAGATTAGAGAAATTGCAGCTAGATTTGGCCTCTCTAAAAGTACCATCCGTCGTGCAATCTGTGAACATCTTCATATGAAAAAGTCAAAGAAAGATGGGTTCCGAAACTTCTTTCAGCTGTTCGGAGACAGGAGAGAGTGCTCTGTGCTTCCGAGTTTTTTTATATTTGTGGAGAAAACCCAAAGAATGCGATCGAGTGACTAGTGACTGGTGATGAAACTGTGGTCTTGTATTATGATCCAGAAAGCAAGCGCGAGTCAATGGAATAGCGTTGTAAGGGTAAGAAGCCACCCAGAAAAACAAAGGTGGAACAATCCGC
>WUAW01014728.1:7975-18041 GCA_017165845.1 Thaumetopoea pityocampa | reverse complement strand
TAATAATAATCTATAAATAAATTATGAAAAATAATGATAATTGATATGATTTACAAAATGGGTATAATCCAGTTTTAAACTGAAAGGCTTCTTCTGATAAATTGCAAAAAAGTAATTACGTCATTGTTCTATTGGATGAGCGATATGTTTAGCGTTATTACATTCCGATTATGCAAAAGCCGCATGATCGCGATTATTTTGCAATTATTGGTTTAAATGACACATAAAAACCGTGTTTACGTAATACAGAATCCGGACAAAATGCATTGCTTTTATATATATGTATGTTTACATAAAATATTATATATTACAAGTATTATGGTGGCTTAGTGGTGCTAACATGACTCATGTCATCATCATCATCATCACAATCAGCGTGTGGACGTCCACCGCTGGACATGTGCCTCCTCCATAAAAAGGTGGGATTTGCCACAATCTTCACACTTGGCAGGCGTCTTGGAGATCGCAACAGATTTTGTTTTTGATCGAATACCAGGATAAAGGTGCTGTCCATCATCCAGGTACATCCCTGAGCTGGTTCTCACAGCATCCACGGGGGGAGGTGGAGTGACGCTAGTATTACGCCGACGTCATACAGAAAAAAATTGAAATAATCTACACTATTATAAAATTGTTAAATGTCAAATTTTCAAAAATCATAGATATCTAAAACAAACTATTCAGATCGACTAATTGAGGGCTTCTGAAACCGAAACCATCGATGTTTGTTTGTTTGGACTTCACGCAAAAATCAGCGGGTAGATTTTGGTTAAACTGTTACAGTCTTAAAAATACTATTCCGACTTAAATAATAGAGCATGTTTCATCAAAATCGGTCCAGTAGAATTGAGGATACAGGTTGATCCCTGTTTTAGTAGCCGCCGCTTGACGAGAGGTCATGTAAAAGTGTTTATAAGGTTTTTTATATAAATCTATGATTGTGTCGGGATTTCCCATGTAGCAGAAAACCGAAAAACGCGGGCGGAGCTGCGGGCAAAAGCTAGTATGTTTATATAATAATGTTTTGACGACTGATTGGTTTAGAGGCAGTGTTCCTGCTTTTTGTTCCAATTGATCCCGGGTTAAAATTCCGGCAGGGACAAACTGTGTCATGAGCACGAATGTTTTTAATCGAGTCATGAATGTTTATCTATATATGTATTAACATTTGTCTTTATAAATAAGTATCTAAAATGCACGGTATTTGAATTTGGGGCTAGATCAATATGTTTGAAAATAAATTTGTCCTTAATATTTTTTAGTTATTCATCTCAAAAAAGACGAGTAATATCCGAATTACATATTATCCTAATTGCGTAATGGCATTTACATTTTAACGTTTAATATACAAATGAGGACATCAAGATTGTTCCCTAGGCAACAATAATGATTGAAAAGAATTTTCATTTGAGCGCGGGAGAGGCTGTTCCGACGAACTCGTCCCAGCGAGGGTACCTCCATCTAGACATTCCGCACCTTTTCAAAGACCTCCGACAAAAATGTTCTTTCTTCCTTTCTTTAAGCTATACAGATAGCTATATAAAACGGCTGCTATCGAATTTTATTACATTTTTTTAAATTCGAATTGAGATGTGACTGAAAAATATATTTCCGTACTTTGTATTTCATTATTGTCTATGCATTAAGAATTTGTATTAAGAACATTTTTTTTCTTCTTGTATTTTTCATAGTGGCAACCGGCTGCGAATTCGCGCCATTTCTGCCAGTGTCGAGTGTGTATATTTTGAAGTTATATATATTATTTCAAGTTAACAATATAATATCAGTGTGTCAAATTTTATTGCTTCTGGGAGTTTTAAAATCAATCCGACGAATACCACTTTGACCAGGCAAAAATCCCGCAAGTTTATTGCCTTGAAAAAATACAGTCACTTTGCTACGTTAGCCAGAGTTTTATTCCAATGTTTCAAATATTCACGATTATTGACGATTATTACACAAAAAAACACCAAATTTAATACTAAACATCACAATTTTTTTATTCTAATATAAAAAAGGCGATTAATCACGAGTGATTATGCCACCCCTATTGTTACATATCTATTAACTACTATCGCTTTCGAAGCTCTTTTTGCACCATTTTATAAAAAAAATTAGCTTCATCTGCTAAAGGAGAAATAATAATTTTGCCCGGCCAATACCAAAAGACGATCTGAACGACAGACCTGCTGCTCTTTCGGGTTCGTTTCTGACACATTCCATTATAACGTGGTACACATCTTCAATCATTTCACAGTTTGGGCAGTTTGGAAATGCTACTTTACCCATTAAATACCATTAAATATATAGAAGATTGTATTATTTTTACTTACCATTTACTTTAAGAAAGATAAGTTTGCTCAATCCAGCGCCTATGTCGTTTCTCGCCTCGCACAAATAATGTCCCTCGCTATCCTTGGCAACTCGTTCGAAGATCAGCGAGCCGTTTTCCAATACTTTGGAGCTGCCTTCGAACACGAAGTCTTTATACTCGCCCGGAGTGTTGCCTGCAGGAAAAAAGTGTTACATATGTATATTATGTGTTTATGTATGTTACATATACATGCGTAAGAAGTGATTACTTTATAGGTTTAATATCACTTTTTATATTTTCATCTTTAAAATAAATACAACAGGTGAACTATGATATGAGCAAAAGGTTTTTTCAACATATTTTAGGCACATTCATTTTGATTTTGTGCAGAAAGCCGAATGAAGGAACAATTTTATGATAACGAATACCTTATTACCATGCCATAAAATTAATAATAAAAAATATGTGAATCGCTATTAGTGCTCATTCTATGGTAACAGAACTTAATTAAGTCCCTCCCTATCTTTTTCTAATGTCAAACGCTAAAGCGAGATAGCTATAATTCTAGTGCTGTCAGTTTCGTTTAGAAACGTCAAAATCAAAAGATTTAGATGCGATCTTAGAATATACGGACTAAGATGCGCAAAACGCAACATTTTTTTGAACCGTTTGATAGAAACGTATGTCAGTACTCACTATAAAGGTTTGCTATCTCGTTTTGGCGTATGACATTAGAAAAAGATAGGATGGGACTAAATTTATTTTTAATTTCTGTTACAACAGAATCAGCGCCATTGTATCCGATTAATATTATAATTACCGACGGCTTTCTTCCACGTGATCACCGGTTTTGGGTAGCCGTCGGCTTGGCACTGCAACGTGACGTCTTGTCCCGCGGCCACCGCTGCGTCGTTGGGTTCCAGTCGCCATCGCGGTGGAACTGTACAGACAGTGGTTTACTCTTAAGACTACTGATATCCAGAGCCGTCTATGTCGACTCCAAGGTGTCAATAATGACCTGAAAAGGGTCCATGCCAGCTGTCAAAAACACATTTGAATTTGATAAATCTGCAAAAATTCAATATCAGCTTAGCAAGGGATCTAACAAAAAGCGAATAAGTGGTCTATGAGACAAAAAAGTTTGGGAACCTATGCTATAAACTAAAGACACTATTAAAAGTTCATTAAGTACATACATACGTACACTCACGCCGGTATTCCATAAGGGTAGGCAGAGACCACAGTTTGCCACATTCTACGACCCTGACACACCTCTCTCGTCTCATCCACATTCACACATCTTTTCACACACTTTCATCGATTAAGGGTACTATGAACTTGACTTTTTTGAAACAAGTTGTCAATTTAATTCATGTAGATATTTCCCTGGGCGTCCTCTTCTAACACTTTCACTCACATTTGCCCGGTATATTCGTTTCGTCAATCGAATCTCACTCATGCTTTCTAAATGACTAAACCATTAGTATTACTGATAATACCAATAATAGTAGAAATAATACAAATCTGTAACTACAGATAAATTAATTTCAGATTGGAGACGTTTTTGCGTTTGCAGTAGTTTTTGTATACACAGTGACTAAAACTGGCTAAACCAGTTTGCGTTAGCTACCACGTGCCTCGCACTCTTGCATCAGTCACTTATAAGTAGCGTTAGAAATTAATTATACGCATTATATTACATTTAATATGTAATAATAATAAGTATCCATTTATAAAAATAAAAAAGTATTTATTTATTTGCTGACCGCACCCTGCTACAAAAGCAAAAAAGTCTCCAAGCAGATTTGGCTGTATCTAAAGTATATTAGTGGTGTAGTGGTTATAGACACGACTTACGATCGAAAGGTCCTGGGTACGAACCCGGTCCCTTACAACTGAGTTATTTCCAATTTATGTACGGTCTACATTGTAGACACCACTGTACTCAAAGGAGAAGGAAAACTTCGTGAGGAAACCTGCATGCCCGCATGGGTGTGTTAAGTCTACCAATCTGCAGTAGGTCAGCGTGGCAGATTGCGGCCTAATCCCTCTCCAGATGAGGGGAGGAGCGTGCCCCTGTACCAGGGACGAATATGGACTGGAGATGTATAGCTGTCAGAATAATGAATGAAATTACCGTTGACGGTAAGCGGTATCGTGTACCGTTCTGATCCAGCAACGTTCGAGGCAATGCAAGTATAGTTGCCGCTATGCAGCGACGTGACTTGCTCTATGACCAGCGACGCGCTATACTCGTCCATTCGTCTCGTTAGGATCCCGCTGGGGGCGTATGGTGACGACGTCACGGGCTGTCCATTTTTCTCCCACCGGAATGCCACCGGCAAATCCCCTTCCAAGATCTGGCAAGATATAGCCGCTCTCATACCTTCCCGTAACAAATTCGTTAGCGCCGGTATGGGCAAGATTTTTGGCTGAACTGCAAAAAGTTACAGTTTATTAATTTGGAAGCTTACAAATATTTTTAAGGATAGTTAGATTAAAGATTAAAAAAGTTACTCTGGACTTGTATAGAGCCGTGCCTTAATTTTTTTTATGTCAATGTACATAAATTAAGTCACAATAAAGCTTATAGGTGTGTTTACAATAGTTTAAGTTTTATGGTTAGAGAAGAAGCATAAGACAATAATAATGATAATATAATATTACTGTGGATAATTTTTTATACAAATCTAGCCCTAAATTAAAACTCCCTGTTTCTAGAATACTAGATAACGTTATACTTACTTATATAGATAATTCTAATACATATATAGATGAAAATCTATGATACGGTTACAACTGTCTAACAGTTCATCATACAAAATTTATCTCTGCCGGGATCCGACATTGAGAATAATTGGCACAAAGAGCAGCAAGTTAATCGAGTTTTTTTACGATAAACAATGTTCCCAAGCATTATTATGTGTAACTAATTTAAGCTTATTTTGAACGTCATTTTAATAACTAGCTTTTGCCCGCGGCTCCGCCCGCGTGTAAACCGGTTTTTTCAATCAAGTAATAGTAATTACTTGATTGAATAACAAGTTAATGTTGCTGCCCATTATCCATCGTTCCATCCCTCAGTTGGTGCTTACAGTATCCAGGGGATGAATTACTATACAACTATTTTTACTTAATACTAAATGATACTGTATTTGTGAATTGATATCCAAACCATTCCAGACGCCATCATTTAAAGATTACATTAAGTTTATTTTATACGTTTATTTTACTACCCTAAAAACCTGGAAAAGTTGGAAACCCATTTACCATTACAACTCCGCGGACACAGCCGTAATGGTGAACTTAATGAATTACGGATGAATGACTCCACCCCGCTGGAATTAGTCGTTTTATAGCGCGAATCTTAGTCCGTGTACGGAAACTCCGTGGAGGAACTTTTGGCGAGAATTCAAGCGGTAAATTAATTGCGGTAAATTTTAATATTGTTTTAGTGTGTTTTATCTTAGTTTATTGCGATCAATGCTCATTAATTGTGAATAATGGCGTGTGACGGTGGCAGAATAATAACGTCACTCCATCTCTTGCGCAGACGCTGTGAGAGCTTTAACATCAATGCAGTGAGGACCGTGTTGAATAAGCGTAAGTTCCCGCAGGCTTGTTGCCTCAAAAGCATACGATCACTTCAGCGTCAATCAAATTTAATTACAAAATTTCATTATACACGCTTGACTTGTATCTATCTATCTATGTAACGGAATCTTTGGACACGATTTTCACGCAATTAAAACCATCGGATCGACATGAAACTTTGCATACTTCTTCTAAAGGACCGATGACAATACAATAATTTCATAAATTTTTTCAATGATCCTGGCCTGGAATCATCAGGATATTAAAAAAAACCCGAACCAAAAATTGAAAAATAAATAATAGTTTAAGAAAATTAAAACAACACGCTTTATAAAAAAACCGAACTAAAAATAAACAATAATTTTACAATCAAAAGCGTGGGGTGCGCTATATTAATTAATATATTTGATAATAAACAGATATTCCCAAAAGTAGTCTCCAAGAAGAAAACGTAAAAGTCATAAAAAGCACCCCACGCTTTTGATTGTAAAATTATTTTTTATTTTTTAGTTCGGTTTTCTTATAAAGCGTGTTGTTTTAGTTTTTTTAAAGTATTATTTATTTAATCACAACTATACGCGTGAATCTCTGTTTTCCGCTACATGGCAAGTGCAGAAACAATCATAGATTTATATGAAAAGCCTTATAACCACTTTTACTTGAGCTCTCGTACCTTAACGGCGACTTGTAAAACAAGGATAAAGCTGTATCTTCATTTCTGTCTAACCGATTTTGATGAAACATGCCGTAGTATTTAAGTTGGAATAGTACCTTTAAGACTGTAATAATTTGACCAAAATCTGTCCGCTGGTTTTTGCCTGAAGCTCGAACAAACAAACTAATAAACAACAACGGATCTGGTTTCAGAAGCCCTCAATTAGTCGACGTGAGTAATTTGTTCTTAAATATCTTTGATTTTCAAAATTTGACATAATTAATAATATTATAATAGTATAGATTAATGACTATTGATTAAAATAAACTGATATAAAACATACTAAAACAATTGAGGAGCTGGCGAACAAAAGCCGACTTGTCCGAAGAATAACAAGTTTTTTTTTACTATTTTCCACTTTCAAGGTGCACATTTATGAGGTCCTCAATTATTGTTAATCTAAACCAGTTCTATCCTTTTCAAATTAAACAATAAAAATGCATTTTCAATCATAAACTGACTAATCTCTTAAATGTTTACCTTTCCCATAAATAATAGTTAATTGGACAAGACGGCTTTTGTTCGCCAGCTCCTCAATTATAATGACCAGCCCGTGTAATTCCACTGTTGGAAGTGGGCCTATATTGCTATGATCTCCATGTAAGATTTTGATTGAACATTGTCACAGCATCCACAAGAAGAAATAAAGTGATGCTATTGTTAATATATATTATGCTATTACTAATATATATTATGCTATTATTATAGTGGTGCTATTAAGCCGGCATCACAGAGCAAATAACACACTATAATATAATGAGATTTAAAAGTCAGTTATACGCAACTGTGTGTCTATGTTTTATTGTGACAATTGTATTCCAATATATCGCAAGTGGATGTGACCCCCATTGTACCATTTCGTGGTCATATAAGTCACTGATACCCAAAGTGGTCTATATCGGACCCCAGGGGTTGACGATGACCTGCAAGGGGTCCACGCCAACTGTCCAAACACATTTGAACTATGGGGTAACGCTATGGAGGTCTACCCAAAAGTGGAAAACATTACAAGTGGTCTGCAATAAAAAAAGTTTGAGCGCCTCTGATATAAATAGATCAGGCGGTTAAATTAATTACTGACCTAATATCTGGACCTCTACGTCTCTCCTGGCGGTATGCCGTTGTCTGTTGGCGGCCTGACAGGTGTAAGTGCCGGCGTCCTCCGCGCGCTGCGTGTGCTCCACTATCAGTGTTCCGTTGGGGAACACTTTTTGTCGCCGGTTCAGTGGCAGTGTTTGACCGTCTGTAACATTTAAATAAGTTAGCATTTGACTATATTACATTTAACACTAAACCTAACGTCTAATTACCCGACAGGCTAAAAGACTAAATACTTGCTGACCTAACTAAAACATTACTTGTCTAAATATTATAATTTCGAAGACATGTTTATCTGTGTATTCACTGCTTCACGAAGTAATAGGTAAACCAAAAGATATTAGAAGAGAATTCTTTTAATGTTTTTGGGTGAAACGATTCTTTTCATATTTGACAGATGTATGATATTAAGAGGATCATTGGGTATGCAGACGATAGGACAGTTGTAGAAAGATATATTCCGATTGTTAAGGTCGGTAAGGATCAAGTACGGTAACCATGTCGAAGGTTGCGACGCAGACTTCCGTTATTAACGACGACGACGTTTAAGGTAATTTGAATTTGTAATACTTTGGCGGAATTAATGGATGTAAAACAATCTAACTGGAAATGTTTCGTATATTTAATATTATAAGAACGTATATTGCTCAATTACGTTTTCAGATAATTCAAATGGAATTAATAATTTTTATTATGTTTTTTGATGTTAAATTGTCATTTAAATAAGTTTAGTTTGGGCACAAATAGATGGTTTCTAATTCGAATCGAATATGTTAGAGAAAATAAATTCAGTTTTCGAAGGGCTTCGCCAGCTGATGGCCGGGGGAGGGGGCAAGTTGATATATGGAGGATGGGAAAAGTTTGTATTTTAAATACAGTCAAAAGCACATCAATGAGTTTCAACGTGCGAGACATGCTTGATCGGTCAAGCAATTCAAGTGAGTGGACTTAGGACTTTGATTTCTTTGCATTTGGCTACATTTTTTTCATCTCTGGGGGAGGCAATATATAACAAGATATGGGGGGGGGGGGACTTGGTGACGCCCTTAAGTGTTCTATGGTTGGTCACTATAAACAGAGTGAGCGCACCTCACGCTGTAGTCATGACAAAAATATACCTACCGACATCGCGCGGCCTATTCGGTTGGGTTTAACACAGCGTAATGCCACACGCGCGTTGTGCTTGGGTGTTCGCGCGCTGTTTCAATCAATGAACATTTATTCACGCGTTATAGCCCTACCGGGCGAGAAAGAAACTAGCAATTCTAAAACGGTCAATAAAAAATAAACTGTAATACCTAGATATACGATTTTATATTAGCCTGAACACACAGGGGGAGGTGCCTCGTAGATTAATTAAAATGTTAGGCACACCGCGCTGTGCGAATTAAAATGCACTTTATTACGTCGTCATCAGGGTCGCTATTTAATTAAATTTCTTCACTGAATCTTCTGGTCTCTTCCTTTGTGCTATAACGAAGTTACGAATCGGTGATTAGTACAGATTCTGTATGCGAGCACAATAAGCGAACACTTCGTGGTCGACTGTTTGGCTCAATTTTACAGCGATTAGTTCAGTCAGCGGTTGGCTCTTACGTTCCATTTGATTTAGTTGGTGGTAATATCATCTACAGCCCTTCGAAGTCCACTGCTGGACCTCCTTCTTAAAAAGGTAAGGTTTGCCATAATTTCCACGCTTGGCAGTCTTGGAGATCGCAGTAGATTTTGATGGTATAAGAGAATAATGCTGCTGTATTATTTATCAAAAAACGCCATTATTCTGTCAAAAAACGCCGAGTTCATTAGTGTTTGACCTCAAATAATAATAAAAGAAACTTAAACGCTTACACAGAACTGAAAAAAGAAATACGATTATAGTCCAGCAGTGCAATTAAAACCTTTAAAAGGCAATGCAGAACAAAGATCGCGGCCAGTTATTTTCTACAGATGTATAGCTGCAAAAAAAATGTAGTAAAAATAAAATGTGAGAGCCATCGCGCAAGTGCACGACTTAAATTTATATGATCATTTACATACGAGCGCTTAATATTCAAGACGCGACAAAATTGTCTTGAGCGACTAATTTTTTGACCGCATAGATTTTAGTAGTTCTTAAACGCTTTTTTTTTAAATTTAATAACTAAAAGTATATTTCATGGGCTGCTAATTTTTTAATTATATTCCCAGAGATCGGAATTAATCGCATAAATATTAACATAACTGCTATATTTCTCTAAACAATTACACGATTCTAAAATGAACTTTTGCAATTAATGTATTGTTGATGATTAACGTAATAATATTGTTAATAAATTAACATATCGCTCCTCCAATAGAACAATGAT
>WUAW01014727.1:3302-15035 GCA_017165845.1 Thaumetopoea pityocampa | reverse complement strand
GGCGCGCGGCGCGCGGCGCGCGGCGCGCGGCGCGCGGCGGCGGGGTGGACACGCGCTGACCAGAATCAAACAGACGCTCCTTGGTACCGGTAAGTGGGTCGTGTTCGCGCGGCGTGCCAAGTGTAACGCGCACTAACGGCGGCTCGCGAGCACGCGCGTGCCGCGCTCGGCTATATTTACACAGCACAGGTTGAACACACACGCACACGGCCCGATTCATTCACAAATATTACACCCCCTTGGCGGGTGACACTGAACTATAAAACAAATCTGAGTACCTGTTCTAAATGAATGCTCATATACTCGTAATACAAAAAGAGAAAAACACCGCACACACGGAGACAGACATCTCTCACAGCGCCTTCTGGCGGTTTATAACGATAAACCATATCTAAACCCACTATTGTGAAACGATACCTATATTTTGCAAAAAGGAAGCTGTTTTAAAATCGTCCGCGCAGTTTCAAGAAAATTTATATCATAACTTCTATTTCATTTAGCCCATTACATTGAATCAAAAATTACTTCGTTTTTGAGACCATAAACGATATATTAGTGAAAATCCTATCAACATATGTCAAATAGTGCGTGCGTGATTGGCATACAAAGCGTCAGACAGACAGACAAAAATCCAATATTTTTGGCCTCTATATTGGTAAGGGAGTAGGTACTCACCAATTAAAATTTTCAAAACACACACGCAGCTCAGTTACATTATATGTAATAGTCTGCGGTTACTTCAGGGATGGCCGAAACATTAATTAGCACAGCTCATAAAAGTGCAACAATTAAATGGACAAGCGGGATATAAAAAGCACATAAACTTAATTAGTTTCCAAAGCTGAGCCAACGAGCGCCGCCCGCCAAAACAGTTTTAGTTCAGACGGCTCTCATTTGGCTGCCGGGCTAGGACAGAGCGAGTTTGGCAGACTGCAAAGGGTTTCTGCTGCTTTTGCTGGCACCGTGACATCGGACGAGCGCCAAATGGTGCCTCTTTACGGGTCCTGTTCACCAGACGGTGGTGGATTTGACTTGACCGTGTATAAAGGCGCCAAACATTTGGGTTCCGCAAGAGCTGGCAGAACCGCGGTACGGAACACGCGTTCGGTACTCATGCTGGTGGTCCGGTAGCAACAACACAACCTACACAGCGCGTGCAGTACGGCGCGGCGGCGTGTCGGCCCAGCGGCCCGGCGCTCCCCTCGCATTATTGTCTAACTCAAGTACGTTCATTTGTAAACGTGGATATTACAGGGTGTAACGTAAATGAAGGTATTTGCCATCGGCGGCGTACAAACAGGTAAACATTTCGTGCTCAATGACAAGTAAACTTATTTCGTATTAATTAATAATCTTATCTGTGAAACAATTGAATAATCCTAAAATATATTGAGAACATTTGTTTGAATTAATCAAACTCGAAGTTTAAGGCAAGTTTAACATCACAGTAGGCTTTTGTCACTCTCGAGGTAGTAGTTAGATTCGGTTCCCGGCTCGCACTTCTGTATTTCCAACAGTCCCATGTGCGTGTCATACTTGTGTGAGTATAACTGTTCCCTATTCCTCTATTAAACACAGGTGATCCACACGGTGCAGGATTAAAACAATGTGTGCATTAATTACTAGAGTTTAATCGCAAGTAACATTGACTTATTAAAACATAATAATAAAATACTTTGCCGGTAGGTATCACACCACATAAACAACCATTTTTGAACGCCTATCAATAGAAATTGGCAACGTTTGCCATCAAAGTTGTCGCAAGCGGCAACAATAACTTTTGCAGTAGTTCCATTGTGTGGCAAAACCACACCCCTCGGTCGTCAGGGCTTACAGCACAGCGGGCGGCGCGGCTGACCTTCGTACCTGGCAATCACGGCTCACTGCGCCCGTTACCGTCGGCAGAGCGAACTGTTGGGAGCCGTTGCTGTTCAACTGTCCGCCGGTGTCGGCGCAGCTCGGACCAATAGATACGTACATGCAACAGGATCTTTACGAAGAGCAATTAGTGGCCGCGTGTACATGTGTAGATACTTATACAAACAACACAACGACGAGTCGCGGTCAGCACTTTCAATAGTAGGTGATTGCCGATGTTTCCGCCGGCCGGTTGGACATTGATATTGTGATTGATCGCCCGGAGTGGCGAAGGGCCGCCGCCATTGTCCACGCGTGGCTACGACGCCACCAGGTTCTTATTATTAATAAAATATTACTTTCAACGGATATGATTATTTATTTACACTTCAAAGATTACATATGTATAGGCGGATTTAATGCCAAGGGCATTATCAGTCAACCTTTGGGTAGTGCCGAGACATTGAAATAGATGCACCAATAAATGTAAAGATGAAAATACAAGAAGTATATAAAATACATATATACATAAAAAATACTAATACATATTAATAAATACAAATACATATTAATAAATATAAACAACAATATAAACTACTGTGATGAATCCGATAACTCGTGTAAAAACAGTTCACGTACCTTCACTGTGGACGACACGTGGGTAGTTGACAACCTGACTTCAGTGGGGAAAGCATTCCATAGGGAAACTGATTGTACAGGGAGATTATATAATACATCGAACACCGATTGTGAGGAGGGCACCGAAGAAGTAGATCATTGGAGGGGCGCAGGGTCCTGCCACGTGCTGAATGTAGATATTGAAAATGAGTAGTTATATCGCTGGACATTATATGTAATAAGCAGGCTTAGCCCAACGGTGAACGGCTATCGAAACACCTGGACATCGAGACTTAGAGGTTCATATAGTAATCCTGTACTAATACACACGTGCGTTGCGCAACTTGCGATAGTGACTATACGCAGAGGTACCATTCTTTAACTTGCGGATATGCTTGCCACGTTCCGCCGCAACCAAAGCCTGGATACGTCCTATGTGTGAAGCTCGCAGCCACTACCACTCGGCAACCTCCTACTGTTCCGATGCTCCCATCAAGGACGCTGCGGGCTAATACCCCGAGCAGGTGCCTGGGCGTCTCCCGCGATTCGGTCCGTATGACCAAGATAGGTCCGTAGGGCCGTGGGAAGGTGGAAGGTGTCCCGTTGCTCCCAAGTTTTCAACATGTCCTGAAGGCACGCGGAACGTTGCACTCATTCAGTGAGTATTTTTTTTTAAGACATCTCCCGCATTAGGATTAATTCCTGTGTCGCGGGGACTTTACAAACATTCAAATAAAGGGAACACAGAACACCCAGACTTAGAATAACAATTTGTGGATTACACAAAGTTGTTGTCCCGTGTGGGGATCGAACCCACAATACTCGAGAGCGCAGTGGAGCAGCGATCGCTTAAACCACTGCGCCATCCGTGCAGTCGAGTGTATTCGAGCTGCGGGGAAGTACCATTAACATCTAGTTTGATTATAGGTAAGTCAGTGTTCCCGACTCCCTCGACCTTATAACTAAACTCCTTAGGCTTCATCTACCATGTGCATATATATCAGTCGAGCTGCGGAAGCTAGTGTCTAATACCGAAAAGTGTCGTCGTCATTCACCCCATTACGATCATAAACACTATTTTATAAACACCATGTGATGCCGGATATACCTGCAATAATACCAAACCTTGACTCCGTCCCCAGTCCATATTCATTCCCACTACACGGGCACGGACCTCCCCTCATGAGGAGGGGGATTAGGCCGTAATCTACCGCGCAGACCTAATGCAGGTTGATAGACGTCACACACCCGTGCGGTCGTGCAGGTTTCCTCACGAAGTTTTCCTTCCCCATTGATTACATTGGTATCTACATTGTCGACCGTACATGAATTAGAAAAAACTCAGTGGTACACGATGGAATCGAACACCTTTTAATCGTAAGTCGTGTCGGAAATCGCTAGACCACAAATATACTACCTATGACCCTGAATTATAATAATAATATTCTGGACACTTTTTCACACACATTGATCTAGTCCGAAATTAGGATTCCCTGTCTTGGGTA
The DNA here is from genome assembly GCA_017165845.1 of Thaumetopoea pityocampa. Taxonomy (NCBI): domain Eukaryota; kingdom Metazoa; phylum Arthropoda; class Insecta; order Lepidoptera; family Notodontidae; genus Thaumetopoea; species Thaumetopoea pityocampa. The sequence goes on along the minus strand of WUAW01014727.1, from coordinate 11,055 downwards.
CTAGACAACGATATACATACTTATATAGATAAATACTATACATAAATAGATAAATACATCCATGACTCGGACACAAACCTTTGTGCTCATCACACAAATGTTTGACCCTACCAGGATTCGAACCTGGGACTCATTGGTACAGAAAGCAGGGTCACCGCCCACTATGCTAATCAGTCGTCAAATTACGTGAGGATAATGCCATAAACATAAAGTTACTTTAACGCACACCACCACTGAAACGTTTTAGGGAATAAGAAGTTGCAGTCACTGAACGGAGCCGCGCCTGGGAATGAATAAGACTTCTGTACTGCTTAACAATTTATTGTACACGTTACACATTATTTACGGGGCGATAACTGTGAGGCGGCGAATGTACACCGCGCACAGGAGAGGCGCAACATGTATATAGGAGTAATATATAAATACATTTACCTACACCAATACAAAACATATAATGGTAATTACGGATAGCGATACAATTTCGGTACACGCGTACATATTCGTACATATACGTAAATGACCAGAGAATGTGATTGATAAAACGCAAAACGCACGCCGACTCGTTTGATGATGGACCGTCAAATTTACTGCACGAAATTATGAGTCGGAATTAAAACATGATAATATCATCATATTTGGTAACGAATTCTGTTGACCAATGAAATGATTTTATTAAGTTTTAATGAAAACATCCCATTCTCTGGGTCTGTGTAACTTGAAACTAATTAAAAACATTTGAATGAAACTTTATTTACAAACGAGGTTTTCAATTAAAACTAAGATTATGAACAAGTAGAATGAGATTTAATTAGACGAGCTAAACCCTAAGTGGAAAACCGCATTAAAACCGACCTCAGACCGACAATAAACCGTAAAGGGTTCGACTCACTCATCGACCGGCAGCACGATAATTAGTCGCCCGCAGAAACGTTCATTTTATTTCCAGTCACTGTACCTGCCGACTTCCTCTTATGTCATGCTCGCCACACCAAGAATTGCGCGAGGTAATGTCGACTAACGTGTATATAAATGAGGTCACATTTTAAATTTTTTTTATGAAATCAGACTCCACGTCAGTAGAGAACGCTACAACCTGAACCTGGCGCACTGCACATAACGCACCCGCAATCACACTGTACCCCGCAGGAGCGCGACACGAACGGATGGCTGTACCCACCAACAACACTATGGTCCGAGTGCTAGTTTGGCTCGGACTTCATTAGTACGGTATCAGGTAAATATATGTGCAATACATAATTTTAATACACAACTACTTTTTAGTAAGAGATCAAGACGATTAATCTGAACAATTTTATTCGAATAACTAGCTTTTGCCCGTGGTTCCGCTCTCGTGAATGTCGGTTTTTCCCTACATGAGAAATCCCGGAACAATCATAGATTAATATAAAAATTCTTAGAACCACTTTTACTTGAGCTCTCGTACTTTAACGGCTACTACTAAAACAGGGATCAAGTGGTACCTTCATTTCTACTGGACCGATTTTGATCAAACATACCGTATTAAGTCGGAATAGTACCTTTGAGATAGTAACAGTTTAACCAAAATCTACTCGCTGGTTTTCTCGTGAAGCTCGAATAAACAAACAAACATCGAAGGATTTGCTTTTAGCTCTTAATTAGTCGATCTGAGTTGTTTTTTTTCTCATTAAATATCTTCGATTTACAAAATTTGTCATTTACGTTTTATAATATTATAGATAGATGTATATTGATCTTATTCGACTAAAGTACTAACGTATATACTTCGAACTAAGCTCAGTAGAACAATTTTAGTTTATAAAAGAAAACTTCATTAAACACGCCGAGATTCATGAACAGTTTAACACTGACCGCCGCGCCGACGGCACACGCCCTGCGCGTGGCGCCGCGGAATTATTTTTAATAGATGCAAGATTTGTTCTAATATTTCTTTTTATTGATGTTCTAATAAAAGATTTTAATTGTTCAGTGGGGCACTTTCATTTCAAAGTATCTTCTATATATCAGTCATTTTCAAATACACTAACTTTTCATTTAGTTTTACAACTATAAAAAGTTCAAGTGCTCCGGTCATCCGGTCACCAATGACCACGATGGCGTCTCAGGCGGAACATCTTATATGACCATATAATATGTGACCGGCGCGGCGGTCAGTGTTTGCGGCGGACCGTGCGCGGCGCGGCGCGTGCGACGCCGCGACTCGTCTAATGCCTCATCTCGTCGTCAGTCTCGACGGCCTCGCAGCTGTGGTACTTGGAGGAGGTGTCGGGGCAGCTGTCGGCCGCGGACAGCTCGTCGAGGGAGGCGGCAGGCGCCTCGTGCGCCGCCAGCGGGATCAGCTCCTCATCGGCGCCGCCGTAGCGCGGCGAGGCGCTGCACTGGCGCCTCGCCACGTCCGCCAGGAGTTCACACTGGCGCGGCCACTGCACTGTGGAACACGGTGATGTCGGCGACGGGGGTGGGCACGTACGCACACACCGCGGTCACAACTGACCACGGCCACCACCGACGACTGGGGGGCTGGGCGGCAACCCAGATCACACTTGAAGTTTTACATTACTTGACTGTGGTGTTTAATAAATAAAATTGATGTTGTTTTGTGTATAAATCGTCAAAAATCGTGAACTGTATTGAAATATTGGAATAAAACCGTGACTAACATAGCAAAGTGATCGTATTTTTTCAAGACAATTCAGTCTGCGGGAATTTTGCCCGGTCGAGGTGGTATTCGTCGGAGTACTTTAAAACTCCCAAGAAGCAATAAAATGTGACACACCGATATTTTATTTTTAATTTGACAGAATATTGTATGACTTCAAAATATATACACTCGACACTGGCAGAAATGGCACGAATCCGCAGCCGATTGCCACTGTGAGAAATAGAAGAATAGAACCGATGACTGGGAGCAGAGGTAACACTAACTCCTGTCCTTGAACAGCGTGTTCAGAATATATTATTACGCATTATTTTAACGTAATATATTAAGTGAAAACATTTTGAATTTACGAACCTACTGTGATACAAGCGGAGCCACTGTGTATTATACCATAACTGTGCCGCCGCGGTGGTGCTTACACGTAACACTTAAAAGTTAACGTATACAGAGCTATGGCCGCATAAACAAGAGCCACTTTATTAGGCTTTTGACAAGTCTGAAATGTAAAATCAACAATGTAACATTTGATGTAGAAATATGAGTATATATATGATTTAAGGATTTTTTTATAAAAAATTTACAGTGTTTAATAATTCAGCGGCCTCCGCTGGTTAATTCAGCGTAACAGAAATGAGCTGTCAAAAGTGAGTCATTAAAATGACTCTCAAGTTAGGACCGAAACTGGTAAGTCAAAATGTTTTGCCGGAATTTAATGACCCAATAATTCTCAGGGCTCATAAATCTCAATGTTAAATGAAAAAATCTGTATGCGCGGGCAGTTCGAACGGTCTGTCGTTATCGTAACTTACATTCGTTAACGGTTACATGCGACGTTTGACATCCGTCGGAGACGTGTCCTGATTTCAGCGATAGCGCAGTCAAGGCTTTTTCTGTATATTTAAAAATCAATCGTCGTGCGTTATTCTCGCAGAAACTCAAAAACGACTCGACCTATGGCAATATTTTTTTTTTTGTTTTGTTCGTCTCAAAACAGATATGTTGTGGTTTATGAAAAAATAAAATTAGGAAAACCCAAAGGAACAGTAGAAACATCGAAGAAATTATTTTAGGTGGTGCGAAGATCACCGGGCCAGCCAGGACATAATAAATGTGAATGACAATTTTCTACCGCGACCTAAACTAATGCTGGAGGGCGACAGGGTTCAGACTCACTGGGGCGTCTCTCCGGCGGCACCGGCTGCACGGTGGTGGGCGGCGGCAGCTTGCTCGCGGCCCGGAGTCTCCGCGGGCTGCGGGCGAGCGCGTGCGATATGCTCGGCAGCCTGATATCCAGATGGGATCCTCTCTCCGTTACAATTTTATTGTTCATCGCATAAAGTTTGGTGGTGATGTCGCGAGCGATCAGCGTGGTCACCACGCACGCGAGGTAGGGCTCCTTCACGAACAGATACTCCAGGGAGCTGCGCTGCCAGTACACGTAGCGGCACGACGACGCCGCCACAATCGACACCTGGGGGCACCGAACGGTCCGTGTGGCGCCGGCCGGCACGCGCGGCGACGGCCGGCACAGGCGCCGCGCCACCGCGCGGCCTCGCGTGTAATAACTTTATTAATTATTTATTTAATCTTTATTGAATACAAACAGATAAATACATTTGTAAGTAAATAAAAAAGATCAACAAAGGCGAGATTAACACAAAAATGGAGTTTTCTTCCAGCAAATTTCAGAGTGTAAAAATATTTAAGATTAGAAGGAAGATAGGACATAGGAAGATAGTCTACTAAATACAGAAGCATACATATCTATACTATTATAAAATTATTAAATGTCAAATTTTCAAAAATCAAAAATATTTAAAAATAAACTATGCAAATCGACTAATTAAGGGCTTCTGAAACCAAATTCGTCGATGTTTGTTTGTTTGTTCGGGCTTACAAAAACCAGCTGGTAGATTTTGGTTAAACTGTTACAGTCTTTAAGGCACTATTCCGATTTAAATAATAGGGCATGTTTCATCAAAATCGGTCCAGTAGAATTGAATAATCAGCTTGATCTCAGTTTTAGTAGCCGCCGCTAAGATACGAGAGGTCAAGTAAAAGTGGTTCCAAGGTTTTTTTATATAAATCAATTATTGTGTCGGGATTTCCTATGTAGCAGACAACCGGCATTCACGCGGGCGGAGCCGCTGGCAAAAGCTAGTATATTATACAAATACCAAAACACACTAAATTACATACATACATATACCATTTTGAGAGAAGGTACCCTCTACAGGGGCACGGACCTCCCCTGATCAGGAGGGGCAAATAGCTATTCAATACTATACTACGCAAAGGTTATCTGGACGAGATCATTTTCAGCGCTGATGGGGCCGGGCCGCCCGTTGTAACACTTCGTATTTGTTTTGTCCTTCTGTAATTGTTTCTGGTGCGTCAGTAAAGCGTTATCGATCTATCTATAGTTTTAAGGTACTATTTCGGCTTAAATACTGCGACATGTTTCATTAAAATCGGTCCAGTAGAATTGAAGGGATCGACCTGTATATGTAGGTCGATTCCTTTTTTAGTAGCCGCCGTTAAGGTACGAAAACTCAAGTAAAGGTGGTTCTAAGGCTTTTTATATAAATCTATAGATGTTTCGAGATTTCCTATGTAGTGGAAAACCGACATTAACGCGGGTGGAACCGCGGGCCAAAGCTAGTAATACAATTAAATAATGCAATCAATATGTTTTATCTGAACAGTTATACCGTGCAGAACAAACCGTGGCGTGTACTCCGACACGCGAACAAGTTGTGTTGTTCAATTCCCAAACGTGGTCACGCGTCCGCGAACCCGGCGCGGGGCCGCCCCTGCAGTGGAGGGGATTAATAACTCTAAACAAATGAAGGCAACAGAAAATAACTTTCCTTCTGCTATTTAACCGCATAAATATCATTCTCACGCTTGAATTCCCCAAATGCGAAGTTACTGTTTCGAACAGATTAGAACAACCTGTATTTGTATAAAATGCGTGTAACTGATCACATGGAAACACATCGGCATCACCAACATATCGAGACCTTTCATATGGTGTCCTAATAGATTAATCCCGAGCTGAGTCATGGCCTGGTGCTGCACTCGAGCACCGCCCCACAGCCGCACCTCGGCCGTGAGCTCGTTCAGACGACCGACTACCGCCCATAGGGTCCCACAGTCGCAATCTCAATACAGACGCAGCTCATTACAATAAAATCATATCAAATTGAACACGAGTGATGGATAAAAAGTTCATTTTAGACTCGGCACCCACCCCTCGGCTGGGCTGTGCAACTTTATCGACATTTAACCCAGTTTTTTGCAGTTATAGCCACTTGGAACGTTACACAGCCATAGCGGACAACAATTAGGTCAACGGAACGGGGTCTGTAACGCCATAGCACGGCCGCGGCGATCAGCGAATGATCAAACCGAACGCGAACATAATGTTTCACGCGGGACTGCATCTGACAATAGCGATAACCTGCAGGAACCAGCGCCTCACTCGCCTCTGTGTAAGCGACGCCACTCCGTACCAATCACTTTTACTATTTTAAATGTAAATTTTGTAAATAAAAGATATTTAAAAAAAAGCTACTCAAATCGACTAATTAAGGGCTTCTGAAACCAAATCCGTCGATGTTTGTTTGTTTGTTCGGGCTCCACGCAAAAACCAGCGGGTAGATTTTAGTCAAACTGTTACAGTCTTAAAGGTATTCCTGATTTAAATACTGCGACATGTTTCATCAGAATCGGTCTAGTCGAATTGAAGATACAGCTTGATCCCTGTTTTAACAGCCGCCGTTAAGATACGAGAGGTCAAGTAAAAGTGGTTTATGATTTTTATATATGATTGTTCGGGATTTCCCAGGTAGTGGAAAACTGACCTTCACGCGGGCGGAGCCATGCTTTTTAGACCTGCAGGAGGGTAGAGCTCCGTAGTTCGAAAAATTAAAAAGAGAAACTATAAAATACAGATAACCTACTAAACCATTAGGTATAATCTGTTAAATTTGCTTTTATTTTATTACATTAGTTTCGAAATAAAAACAGAGAGCAAAAATTAAGTTCCCTCATATACACCGTGGGAACGCAATGAAGAACCTTAACACTTTTGAATCTTATAAAATGGCTACGTCGTGGTTCGCCACCCGAGACGTCTCATTTCTCGCGGGGGCGAATGGGCCACGGATAGCCACTTTGCTACATTAAACAATTGTAGCAAGTGAAACAAAGTAGTCTCTGCCTACCGTAACTTTTTTTTAGTATAGTGATCAGAATCCCCGCCAATCACGCGAGAGACCGGGGTTCGATTCCCCGCCGGAGAGCCGGGAAAAGGCGTGACTGTATGTACGTATGTATGTATAAAAAGATCATGGTATTCAAATGACATTTACGGGTTTAACCCTTTGTAACATTTCGTTTAAACCGGTTAATAGGCTCTGAAGCGGCCGGCGCGTCGCGCGCGGCGCCTTCGGATAATAAGCCCGCCGGCGGGCCGCCCGCCGGCGGGCTTATTTAACAAGGTGACGCCGTGACGCCAAGACGCCGTGACGCCGCGCCGGAGGCATTATTAGGTGACATCATGATCTTTGAGAAACCGAAAATTAATGAAAAATCACGCGTCACCTAATATAAAACACGCTCAAACTTTATTAAAGCATTATCTCCGTATTGTTTCATGATTTAAAATAGGTTTCAAAGCTCGTACATTACTGGGATAACTTCCGATCGCCTCATGTAATAAGGGTGAAAGAATTGTCCATTAGTTTCATAAATTACTACCTGACGTTTGTGTAAATGATATTGCCAGATAAAAAAAAAACACAAACCAAATTAAAAACAGTGAAGGAGATACTAAGGTTCCAAAGTGTTCGCAAGGAATAAGTCTATTGGGCAGAGCCGGTTGACCAGGTCTTCAACCAGTGTGTGTTACCAGTGATGACTTATGGTACTGAGACGTGGCCGCTAACTATGGGCCTTATGAAGAAGCTCAAAGTCGCTCAACGTGCTATGGAGAGAGCTATGCTTGATGTTTCCCTGCGTGATCGAATCAGAAATGAAGAGATCCGCAGACGAACAAGAGTAACTGACATGGCGCAGCGTATTAGTAGA
>WUAW01014721.1:2079-14184 GCA_017165845.1 Thaumetopoea pityocampa | reverse complement strand
CATGCCTTTAGCATAGAAGATGGTATACCGTCTGATCCACTGGCTTTGTTCAAGTCCAAACGACTCAAAGCTCAATACCCCTTTATTCGAAATTCGGATCTTGGGCATCGAAGTGCCGCAATGAGGGAGTTGAGGGGGAGAGGCATTTCCAGTCTCTAACGTGAATTACGTGCGAAGAGAGATGCAAATAAACATGCTTTCTCTCTTGTTGCATGAGCCAGCGTTCCATAAGGTTTAATAGCCGGAGGCAGTGAAGGTCGACAGAAGTTCGTTTCGACAGATTTAAGAAGAGACCAGAAGCTCTACAACATGACCATTGGATAGAAAGCTTTTTGCCAATGTGGTTGATATTGTCAAAATGAGCCTTCTTCGATGCCTTTTTGTAAGATTTAGCAGCAAGGTTGAAGACTTTTATCTTCGAGCTGGTGTCCGGAGATTTACTGTTTCGAGCATAGACATACAGGATAGGATTGTCCAGGATAGATAAACCGAATGTTTGCCCAGTTCATATTGAGCACATTCGGCTGTAAACCATGGGTAAATTTAAGGCACCAGATCACGGTGAAAAGAAATTCATTTTTTTTTTTGAAAGATGTATTTGTTAAGAACGCTCTCGCCAAATTTTGTAAAGAAATTCGTAAAATTAGTGAAGCACTCTATCTATATTGTCTAAACATTGATGAGGAGAGGATATGCGACGCCGAGCACAAAGTCGAAAAAACACGCATGAGGGTCTGCTAAATGAATGAAGAGTCTGAATGCTGAGGAGCTGTTCTGTGGTCCAGGAATAGCTGAATGATGGTGAGAAATAAAAAACACATATAAAATTTAGTTTGTATGTCGAATTATCCTTCAGCAAAGGTTTGAATGCATTTTTCTCGAAACTACGTTTATCAACCTTTATTATATCACTAGTTGTGCCCGCGACTCCGTCCGCGTGGGCATTCGGTAAGAGCGAAATTATCCATAAATAATTTACTCCGATCTTAATAAAAATGAATGATTAATGATAGATAGATGAAACAAACACCAAATATTAGAGGAAGCTTGCCACAATGCTACACGGATAAAAATGATTTCTTTAACAAGGCATATACTCTTGTATGAAAGTATATTGCATTCAGCCAAGAATATGCGCTCTCATATATATCGTAACAAATATTTTCTAGCTGAAAGAAAAAATATTCTTGATGTTAATTATGATATTGTTCTAAGAACATCATACTCTTTAAATAAATAGATATTACTTGGGTAGAGACATATTTCCTTAAACTTACTAAATATTTCAAGAAAACGTGTTTTCTTGGTTTTAGTGCCTTTTAGTTTTACTGCCTTTTTTCCGTGTACAGTAAAAACAGCATTCAAATCGGTTTAGCCATTTCTGAGATTGCACAAACGTACAGACAAACAGACAAAATTTCTAAAAACTATATATTTGGCTCCGGTAACATAACTACAACCTGTATGGATGATTTTTTTTTGAAAAAAATATTCATTGTACAGACACGGCTCGTTTACGATTTTGTTATATGTATAGATGTATAGATAGATGTGTTCCTTGTGTTCATATAAACTTGCGGTCATTGTTATAAGAAAAACAATCAACAATAGTTTTAGCTAAATCGACCGAAGCGCGATTCTAGAATATCGCATATTATTTCAATTAATTTTAGTGCTTGTGAACCGATTGGAACAAAACAAACACTAAATGTTACAGGAAGCTTGCCACAATGCAACAGTGAAAACCGTATTCAAATCGATTCAGCCGTTTCTGAGATTAGCGTGTACAAACGCACAGACAAACCGACAAACAGACAAAATTTCTAAAAACTATATTTTTGACTCCGGTAACAACTACAACCTGTATGGATGGTGTTTTTTGAAAAAATATTCATTGTACAGACACGACTCGTTTACAATTTTATTATATGTATAGATAATATTTTATTATATTATAATAGATATTATTCACACGAGTTGCATGCACCAAGTCTTGAAATTTTGGGAAATATAGTTTCTAAGGCACCACGTAGGGTTTTTTTGTAAAAGGCCCCTTCTGTGTTTTTTTATCCATAAACGATGAAAATTTACTGTGAAATGGGAAATAAAATCGCCGGTCCGCCATTTACTTTTTTTTTTACATATCGAAATCCCCCTACGTGATGCCATAAGCATATGGTCTGGTTTTTAAACTTTTTTTTATTTTTTGGATGTACCGTATAGCTTAATTGCTGTCAACGACCAAGCGGCAACATCGTCGGAGTGTCCTTTTGGAAGCGGCGTACCCCGCAAACTATTCTTATGATTCGAATAAAAAAATTGTGTAGTTCTTCTGTATGTATATATTGAATATTGTATCAACAAAAAAACCATACATCGATTTCTCGAAAAAAATTATAAAAAATACACTCTCGTACCGCGCACGCGCAGTCGTCGGGTGCCTTAAGAACGTTTCACAAGCAATAATTTTTAATCTATACATATGTAATTACTTGTCCTGACTGACCGACTGATTCATCAAAGCAGAACTTAAACCGCTGGGGCTACAAACTTGAAATTTTGGCAGTTGATACCTTTTATGTTATAGGCATCCACTAAGAAAGGATTTTTGGAAATTTCATCCCTAAAGGGGTAAAATAAGGGATGAGCGATTGTATGGAAGTCCATCATTTTCAAAGTAATAAATTTCATAATTTTCAAAATTCATCATTTTTGAAAGAAAAAGCATGAAATTTCATATACCTATTTCTGGTTAAAAATAAATGTACACGTATATCGGCGTTTCTAAATAATAATTTTAAAATTAATAATTAATAATAATAATTATTTGTTTAATAATTTTAGCTCCAAAAGGGAACACTACAAAAGGTACTGCGGTACTACGGTAACTAGTTTTCCATATTTTCCTTTGTAAAATTTTCTTTTCTTTTTATCATACATAGGTTTTAATTTTATACTTTTATAATGTGAAGATACTTACTGCTACAGCATGACATTAAGATTCAACGACGTAATTCTATTTATAGAAATCAATTTCAATCAGAGGCAACCGTTTCTGTCAGTCGTGAACCCGAGTAAATGAAGAGTTCCTCACAAGCCGTTCAAATATTCCACGAGCGCGCGTGCAACCGGGCCGAGGATGGCGCCGACGTTCGTCTCTTCAGCAGAACGCCCGCACCGCGTGGTAATCAGCTTTTGTGCGCGGTAATTGGGTGTCTGAGCTGCCAACCGAAGCATTTATTCCCGATAAATTGAAAACTGCTTTGTGCTTGGAATCGGATGAAGTTGCAGTTTGAATTTTTTTACTATAGGGACAAGCTTACTTCACTTCCTTGGCATCTCATATAATATCACTAGCTTTTGCCCGCGGCTTCGCCCGCGTGAATCTCAGTTTCTCGCTACATGGGAAATCCCGACACGATCATAGATTTATATAAAAGCCTATTAACCACTTTTACTTGACTTCTCGTACCAAAGCAGCAGCTACTAAAACAGGGATCAAGCTGTATCTCCAATTCTACTGGACCGATTTTGATGAAGTGTGTAAAGTGGTTCTTAGACTTTTTATATAAATCTATGATTGTGTCGGGATTTCCCATGTTGCGAAAAACGGGCATTCACGCGGACGGAGCCGCGAGCAAAAGCTAGTACTATTATAAAATTGTTAAATGTCAAATTTTCAAAAAAACAAAGATATTTAAAAACAAACTACTCAGATCGAATAATTTAGGGCTTCTAAAACCGAATTCATCGGTGTTTGTTTGTTCGGGCTTCACGCAAAAACCAGCGGATAGATTTTGATTAAACTGTTACATTTTTAAAGGTACTATTCCGGCTTAATGCGGCATGTTTCATCAAAATCGGTAAAATTGGAGATACAGCTTGATCCCTGTTTTAGTAGCTGCTGCTTTGGTACGAGAGGTCAAGTAAAAGTGGTTCATATACTTTTTATATAAATCTATGATTGTGTCAGGATTTCCCATGTAGCTGGAAACCGATATTCACGCGGGCGGAGATTTAGATATTTACAAATTGTTTAATCCAATATTTTAACGATATCAGTTCTCGAGTATGCCGCTCATAAAGTGTTTATTTTGTTCGTATCATGATACAAACTTTTTATGAAAAACTTGTTACTTGTATCCGATTTTAGTGAAACAAAGCAAAAACAAAACATTGTAACGCATACAGTTAGTTTAAAAACATTTAGTTTCAAGATTTGATATCGTTATGTTGGAACGAAAATATTATACATTACCAAATGTTTAAGAATATACATAAGTAAGAAATCGTCTTAATAATCTTTAAAATAACAATTTCCTAAAATTATATATCGTTTAGATTAAGCCACTGAACCAACCGTGACTCTGTGTACATAACTAGGTATAAAATAAACACTCGTTGTCGTTAAACGTGTGACGTAATAATTGTGAAACTCTATAAAATCGTGATAAAGCTCGTAGGTAAATAGTCTTACTAATGAAAATATTGCGACGTTGGAGATATCCTCCTCCGCAATTGTAAGGTCCTTACCGTAGTATCTGCGCTGTGAAACGGCGTCATTTACATATTTTAATAAAATGATATCGCAACTGAATCGTAATTGAGAACTTGATTTAAGTTCTTACCGCGATGAATGTAAATTCGCCACCGCCGCCGCAATTCCAGATTTCAATTCTGGAATTAATGGCAGCCATCGTGGGCCGAGTATCGTCTAATATTTGTGTTACTTCCGGAGACTTCTCAAAGAAATGGAATAAATTAGTACCAGTAAGCGGAGTCAGCATTGTAATTCAGACATGTATTCTGTTTGTCGTATTATTTGTGGATTTTATTTTCAAATATGTAGTGGGGGAAACAGGTTTTGATTTTTTTTAGTATATTCCGTAGGCGGTGCACGGCGGCGCTTGGCCCTGCTAAGCGTGCATTAATATTGTCAATAGTTGGAGTTAGTGGAAGTGAAGTACGTGTTCCGCCTGCCGCTATCTACAGCGCAGCTCTCGCGGTGAATTCGAATGGCCTCTCACACCGCGCTGCGCCTCTCGCCTTACCCCCATCCACTCCTCCACCTTGTGCCCTCCACCCTAGTAACGCCCCATAAACTCGAGTCTTAATTTTAACTTTATTTCTTACCGCTGCTGTGTTTCAAGAAAATTAAGTGTGAAAATACTACTGAAAGTCACTCAAGCCTTAGCTTGTTTATCCATAATTAATAACTTCGTTCGTTAATAAGAAAAAAAAACTACCAGTGTATTATTAAAGTTGAAATTTCAGTGATCGTGCACTCGCAGCGGACCGTGCATTAGGGGACACTCAAAGAGCATGGTGTGTTCTTATAAAGCAATGTATGTAATTGACATATTCTTTCCTGTACTCTACTTTTACCTTTGTGTACATACTACGATGGTAACTCGGTATCGCCCTAGTAGTCAGTATCCGGTTTAATAGGACAGTTAAAAGTGCCATATCATGATCACTCATAATAACCCTACGTATCAAACCTGTAGTAAATTAATACAAGAAATTTTGACTATTTACTTCAATGTGGTTTAAAGTTGATGACAGATATACCGGTAATCTACACAAATATTGCCAATCGAGTGGTTACGTATCTCATTATTGCGAGTTTACATCGAGCGCACGTCGGAGCGTTTGGAATTTTCTCAAAGGTAGAAGTTTTCTCGGGCGCATGCAATTTCAAAGTTGCACTAGAGATGGGCCGCCGGGTAGCGCGCCGAGCCGCGCTGTATGCTCCGATGCGGCACGAGTAAAACCGGCGGACAGCCGGCGAACAAGTTAACTTGGCACATATCGGATGCGGTAATATTAGAAGCAACGATCGATGATTTTGCAACTACATCGATGCTGCTCCGCTTTTTTATGACTTGCCTTCGATCACATTACTGCGATCGCACGCCGTAAAACGCGATGATATTAATAATTATACCCGCGTTTCTGTCTAGACAGAGATCGAGAAAGAGAGAGAGAGAGAGAGATAAAGCGAAAGAAATCTGATGTTGATCAAGTGTGTGATCAAAGCCTGATCGCTATATAAAGATTCCGATAAGCAACTAAATCGGATAAAAGTATTATTTATTTTATGGTTGTTACGTAGCGACAAGACGCGTACCGGCTGGCCAACTTCGCAAGCCACACAATTGCGATTATTGGGGCAATCGAGGCGAGCCTCGATCCGAGACTCGTCCCGCGATGCAAATAAAATTCAGAGGAGGCCACGGCTGGACAACGCTGTCCCTCGTTATTATTCGACTCTCGCGGAATTGCTTTTATGTCCTTAATGGAAAAGCGGGATATTTATTTCGGGTTGGTAAAAAGGTCTTTCTTTAACGTTTTTCTTTCCTTATACCTACCGGTAGCGGAAAATTTACACAATTCTTTTTGATTTTACATTAATGTTCACGTTCAATTAACACATTTTTTAATATTTTATTACTAAATTAATTTAAATATTGTGTTTTTTCAACGTTTAGTTTGCAACTGGAATCTACCTTACTTAAAAGAGCTTTATTAAAGAACTTTATTATTTTAGTCGTGTTAGTACCATATGTCATGTTTATAACCACACGCCGTAATGACCCTCGCCGCTGGACTGGACCTGTCTGTCCTTCGAGATTAGAATATCTAATAAGCTACCCCCGGTGAAGTCTGTACAAAATTTTCACAAGTTCATTAGGTGGCTCCGCCCTTCGTTGTTCAGTTTAGATAATATTTTAAGGCTTATTTTTTCTTATTATTTGCTATCTTTCATTTGTTCTTCGATAATATTCATGTCAAGTTATTGTATTTTTGAACTCTGATGTAATAATAGATATTAAATTGTATCATGAAAATCCCATCTTAATGAATACATTAAAAAAGTATCAATTTTTAATCAGAAGCAGAAATAGAAACAAAAACAGCATTATGCTCTCAAAAATAAAACAGTTTTATTGAGATCCGACTCCAGATATATACGCTTATTGCATTTACCAATCTATGAGGAATCAAATCCTTACAAAACATTCATAGGGAAAAAACGCGGTATCATGGCGAATCTCACTTTTTTCTGCCTCTACCCAGGAATGGTCTTTAATAGGCTAATGATGATTATGATGATCAACCACATAGAGAATAATATTTATCTGCCTATCTCGTATAATCAGTCGTAACTTACTAATGTAAGTTTTAATTCGCACATAACATATGACAAAATTTAGAATGTAATATAAGTATAGGAAGACAACTAGTATTATTGAAGTGAGTAGAATAACTTCTGCTAGTTTACCAGTTGGTACGGACTGCCCCTTTAATTATGAAAATGTATGCGAAGCACACGAAAGTTTGTGCAATTATGCCGCAGCCGCTGCACTAGTGCTGGTGCGGTGGTCGACCACGTCCTCAACGGCCGAGAACTAGCTCCTATTGCTATTCAATTACCTAAATAGAGCTTCTGAGAGGAATTTCTCACATGTGTGTTCGTTAAAATTTCACATTAAACTGAAATAAAAATGTGAACTTTCAACGTAAAGATTAAGTATTAGATATTTGTCCGAATTCTTTGTTTCGAACGGATGAAATCCGTTCTAAATTATGATGAAGTACAGTCGATAAAAGGGTGACATTGATCGAAGCTTTTTCTCTAAAATTCTTTTCGCTTTAAGTACGAATGTCTACATACACACAAAAACTTGTTATTTTACCCACGACGGAACGGGGGCGATATGTTTGTTTAAGGTAAAAGGTTGTTTTTTTGACTATTAACATTTTCTAGACTAACTACTACCTACAGACTAACTATTACCTACTAGAGTACTCCTGGTACTAGACCGTATATCCAACGCGGGTTTTTAAATGATTTATACCATGCAAAAACTTATGGATTTGAATATTGAAATTATGAACTATGAATTTTTAAACTATAATTCATTGTTATGAATCATTTCAGCCGGGCGTTTACATGTTTTACTGTTATAGACCACCAGAGGACGCTGCAGCAGATATGTTCCTCTAAAACTTCTTGACCCATAACGAATTGATTTCAGGCCGGTCTTATATTACATAGCTATCACTGAAAAGTAAATGTTTCTCTAAAATTATTGCACCAATTTCAATGCGATTTTCTGCATTATAAAGCAATGATGATAACTAAATAATATTAATAAATAAATAATACTTTCATGTAAGTACTTCTAATGAATTAGTATTAAAATAATATAAATTATTATAATACATAAATAATTATTTCATCTCAAGTATGGTGCTGTTTTATCCTTCGTTACTATACCTATATCATACATAGTTTTCTTCATACGGTAATTAAAGAAACGTTTTATACCAATCAGAAATTTTTAAAAGTTTTTTAACATAGTATCTTTATAGAATAAATAAAGTACTACTAAAACATGGCGATAGGCGATGAATGGCCTAATAAACCAGTATAGCACTGGCCTTGCCATAAGAATACTGTTTAACGAGAGTTTAGAATCCCATGATCATTCATTCAAGTTACATACACCTTTAATAGACTAATTAAACACATATAATTAAAAAAACATATATATTGAAAGTGGGCGTGCGATATGCCGCGCGATGACCCACTGCGTGCTAGAGGCAGCACGCGGCGCCCCACCGGATCTCGGTGTTGGGCGCGAACCTCTAACAAAACATTTATATTAATATTTAAATTAAAAGAAAAATCAGATATTTCGTTACCAAATGTCAGTGATCACTGACGTTCCAGTTCAGCACGCAGTGGGGTAATCGCGCGGCATATCGCACGCCCATTTTCAATATATGTATTTTTTAATTATATCTGTTTAATTAGTTTAATAACTAACTTCGGTTGTGTTTTTATGTTTTTAATGTCCTCAGATACCTTTAATAGACTATTTGGCTACTAACTTCATATATTAATTTTATGACTTGCCTTTGGTTTCATAACGTTTTGTATATTTGTTAACTTTCCATTTTTATTGAATTTATATTCAGAAAAAAAAATAACAATAATATATTACGTATATAGCATAACTAACTATGTAGCTGTGGCTCTAGCGTCATTTTTCGGTCTTGGAACTAACTATTGAGCATAAAAAAAACAAAGTAAATATATAATGTATCACGCAACACGATTCATCACTCTTTTGATTTTTTGTTATTTCTTACTTACAAGTACAAAAACTGTGATATTTTCATATAGATTTATTACCTAAAAATAGTACAAAATAAGTCAGAAATAAAAGTAGCGGTCGAAAGTTATTTACAAGCGAGGTCCATTATGTTGCAATAAAGTCTTTAGTGTTACACAAATTGTCGATTTGGTGTTGGTGACGGATGGCCACGAGGCTGGCGTCGGCAAATGAGCACACGATAAAATTATCGTTAGCGGTAACGATATGAATAAATGCAGGAGGTTGGATCGCGAACGCGTTTGGACCGACGAACGAGACGGAACCGCCTCGACACTCGTTAGGGCTCTTGTGACGATTGCAACGCGCACATATGCTCGCCGCCCGCCGCCCGCCGCCCGCCGCGCGACGACGATGCACTTACATTTTAAATCCCAACGTTTNTTTTAATACCTAAAAATAGTACAAAATAAGTCAGAAATAAAAGTAGCGGTCGAGAGTTATTTACAAGCGCGGTCCATTATGTTGCAATAAAGTCTTTAGTGTTACACAAATTGTCGATTTGGTGTTGGTGACGGATGGCCACGAGGCTGGCGTCGGCAAATGAGCACACGATAAAATTATCGTTAGCGGTAACGACATGAATAAATGCAGGAGGTTGGATCGCGAACGCGTTTGGACCGACGAACGAGACGGAACCGCCTCGACACTCGTTAGGGCTCTTGTGACGATTGCAACGCGCACGTATGCTCGCCGCCCGCCGCCCGCCGCCCGCCGCGCGACGACGATGCACTTACATTTTAAATCCCAACGTTTCGTAAATTTTCTTTACATTAAATCCCCACCACCAGACGACTGATCAATTTGCAATCTCCTCTAGGTAATTGGATTGATATTAGATGCATTCGATATTTTATGTTACGAAAATGCTAGGAAACTCCTTGTATAAAATACAGCTCTGCCTACATTAACGAAGTGATGGTGAAGATAATGACATTAACGAAGTGATGGTGAAGATAATGATTGTGGATGGGGAGTTATGTTTTGGAAACCACCTAAATTTGTGGGTCCTGAATGATGTCTTAATAATAGTAGTCGTAGAAGGCATTATGACGGCCTACGGCAAATACAATGAAGTGGTTTTATGTTGGTTGGCCTACGGGGATTACGACAAAGGGCAGGGTCGTTTGATCCTGCCTCCAAATAGGAATCCGTGCGATACCAGAAAACCCTGACTTTGGTTAGAATAGAGCCAGGCTAAAAAAGAAATATATTCATAATGTATTCAAATTAATCAGTTTAGTGTTAGAGCTAATAAACTGATTGACAGACTAATACACATTCGCATTTATTATGATAGTTTTAGTTAGTTGGAAAGCCGGGATAAGCAGATTATAGCCCGTTTTCAGCGATATTTAAACATTTGAAACACCAGATTTACACAGGTCTGTACACCTATAAAATCAAAAATATAATACTCCAGCGAACTTATAAAACACAGCAGTAGAACAGAATGCGTTTTAATAATTTTAGTGAGTTTCATAAAATATTTTGTTTAATTCACCAATTCGTAATATAAGGTGATACGAACGAAAACGGACCATTGTATGCATTGACTGAAATATATAATGCCTCTAGTTGATACCCGTGACTATGCTTGCAATAACTATGATAATGATTATTCATAGCCTATTCGTACTTGTTATCATATCTAAATATTAAAACAGATCCATAACAAACAAAAATACAGACAGACAGACTGATGAAGTCCCGCTATCATTATATCAATGCGGATACTATGTGGCTGATACTGATTCCATTATATTTAAGCACATATCGCAGCTAAAATGTACATTACACACACTCGGTCGTATAAAACCAGCACCACGTTAACCGTGTCATAAATATCAGCCGACCAAAGCGCCTAAATTATTATGCACATGAGAATATACGATAAAAGTGGAATAATATGTTTATTTTTATGAACGTAAAGTTTCATGAAAGTAAGCTCTTCCCATAAATTTAGGTTTAAAAGCCTATTGATGGATATCGTTTAACAGTGCGGTGACACTTGATCGATAACTCGAATTCGGAGGTTGATTTTGGATTTGGTTTACGGCTATTTACAGAGTACGTCCGGCGTTTGGGACTGTTCTCTGCAAACCAATTTCGNACCGACCAAAGCGCCTAAATTATTATGCACATGAGAATATACGATAAAAGTGGAATAATATGTTTATTTTTATGAACGTAAAGTTTCATGAAAGTAAGCTCTTCCCATAAATTTAGGTTTAAAAGCCTATTGATGGATATCGTTTAACAGTGCGGTGACACTTGATCGATAACTCGAATTCGGAGGTTGAATTTGGATTTGGTTTACGGCTATTTACAGAGTACGTCCGGCGTTTGGGACTGTTCTCTGCAAACCAATTTCGCTGCCAATAAAATTAAAATATCGTTGCTTTTCGTTTTCCTTTATAATATGATTGTAACAATAATTCACATGACTGCACGGATAGCGCAGTGGTTTAAGCGTCCACTGCGCTGTCGAGTGTTGTGAGTTCGATCACCACACGGGACAACAACTTTGTATAACCACAAATTGTTGTTCTGAGTGCGGGTGTTCAGTGTTTCCGTTATTTGAATGTTTGTAAAGTCCCCGCGACACAGGAATTAATCCTAATACAGGAGTTGTCTTAAAAAAAAATAAAAAAAAATATTGGTTTCCAGGGTAAGGTTGCTCACGTAATCACATGCCTTCGACAAAATGGGATAGAGATCACTCGGGGGTTTCAGTGGGTGCAAGCCCCACATAACCTTTCTGAGGTATGCGACAGGCTTTTCCCCCCGACTAAAAAAAAAGAGGTAAGGTTGCTGTTTCCCCACTTACTTTTTCGCGTACTTGAAGAACTTTTAACTGAATTTTGATAAAATTACAATAAATCATACAATACAATACAATAGATAATGAGAAGCGGAA
>WUAW01014716.1:57085-68619 GCA_017165845.1 Thaumetopoea pityocampa | reverse complement strand
ATTGTTTAAAGACAAATGAGCTGTGATCAGGGATTGGTAGTGAAGAAAGTTTTGAAAGCGTGTTTTGTTTATTTAAATAGAACATTTGCCTTTATTATTTTACGTGTCGAGACTGTTGAACCAATTTGATTTTTAATATATTACTTACTAGTCGTGTGCTCATTGGGACTGTTCATAGACAATGTCATAGAACATTATCATAGAAGGCTGAAACACGGTAAAGAAGTTTGATAGCTATTTAGCGTATTTATAACGTTCCGGTGTAACGGGCGGTGGCAGTTTCCACCAGGCATACCACTAAATTGGTCGAAAGATCTTCTTCTTTCCGATGCTGCCACTCCTGTCACACTTCGACCTACAGTTGAACATTGCTCATGCTATAGACTAATCTCAAGAATAAACTGGGTTTATTCATATGTTAGAATGTTTCAGTAATCTGCACAGATAAAATATTTAACTACCTTGGGACATAAATTATTACAAATTCTTACGTACCAACAAATTTATTCTCACTTACGTTACATGAATAAATTGTATACTTTTAGACTTTAGGTTTAGGCTATCTATTGTTTGTTAGAGTTATATTAAGTAGATGCAATTGTCGTATAGCATTCACTGTAATTAGTATTAGGATTAAGAAATTTTCTAACTCATCTTAAGCTGAAAAGGTTATATCGATAAAGCTGAAGTATATACTCAACACAGGTTTTACAATTTATTATAGTATAATTTCTTCCGAACGTATGGAAAAAAATTTTAACCATTTAAAAAACTTATACCAAGTTTTACAGAAAAAAAATGTGTAACTTGACGGAACCAAAGCTTGGATTGATGCTATATTCTTTTCTTCATCAAAACTTTTCTTTAACTGTCTAGTGAGAAATTCCAACTAATATTTCTTATTCTTTTTCAGTACTTTTATGAATACTCTCTTTTATTTGTTTTCCTTACTTTAAAGTATAATGTACTTTGCTAGTTGTATTTGTGTATCTTATTCTCATTGTGCACATTGAAAAATAAATATCATTACAAAGTAAATAAATTCGCTAAGATAGAAGGACATTTTGAATATTCAACATCATTATCATCAACCCCTGGAATACACTGTTGGATATGGGGCTCCCCATTAAAGAGGAGCGATTTCCCATAATCTCTACGCCCGGCAAGCGTCTTGGATATCGCGTAGATTTTGATTGAACTGACCGACAACGACACCGGTGCCCATTCTCCTGGTACATCCCTTATATAATTCACGAGGTGACAGTATGTTTAAAAATTAACATTAATGATTTAATGATAACAGTATATAGATAAAAATTTCAAAATAATACAAACATGGAAAAAATAATAATTAATTTATTTAGTTTTGGATTTTTTTTTATCTCTCAACCACGTGATTGAAAACGCTAATCAGAAAACGTGACCTCTACGTTCAATAAATATTACACATTTGACAGAGTTTTTAGGTTATTAGATGTACTTTTTTGGCATTTTATTACTTACTATAATATTATAAAATTTTGCATATTGCACAGCGCAGCATTGATAGTAATTTTTCACGTTTGTAATGAAAGTCTCAGTCAAACTTTAAGCAGAATAAACTTAGCACATAACCTTAGTTTTGTTTATTGCACAATGACGTCACTCCTGGTTATATGACCATATTGCCGCGTTTTTGTGGCATATGTATTTTTAATTGGAAAATATATTTTTCATGCGTTAAAATGTCTTTTACTTGTTTGTAATATTAAATAAATATACATGGGTATGAGTATTTGTTTAGGGCGTACACACGCCGGCTTCATTGTTCCCAAAAAATCAGTCTTATTTAAGACACCTTTTCATTTACACCTTTCCAAACGAACTTATATTACCCACATGGATGATTTATATAATACACTTTGAAACGCACTTATATCAATGAGGTTGATTTTAATACAATCCAATACGAGATTTTATTACAAAACAATCGTGAAACTTGTTGAATAACTCATTAGAGATAGATCGATACAGTGGGCCTTCAAAAATTTGATTTTTCTACGATCTACACATGATTGATACTTGACTATATAATCTAACTTGCTGTCGGGTTAAAAATACATTGTATGCGGTTGATTGCCAATTACTGTAATGAATAGTGGTCCGACTATCAGGTTTACTTTGTTACGCTAACATGATACATGGTGTCCAATGTTTACACATTATGCAACCGAATATATAGAGGTAGGTATATTTCATTTGTATGCTGGTGAATCGTAAACCGAGCTATGTTTATAATGTAGTAAGTATATGATGACGCTCTTACTTCTTAATATCAACTCTTATTGTGAAGCATCGCTTTGTACAGATATAGCAATCCATAAGTTGACAGTGGTGGTGATTTTGCTGTAACAGAACTTAATCAAATTTAGTCTCTTTCTGTCTTTGTTCTAATGTCAAACGCTAAAACGAGCTATCAATTTTGGTGCTGTCAGTTTTGTTTAGACACGTCAAAATTAAGTTCTACATACAAATTTAAACGTAATCATGACGATTAAATATACGCAAAAATGCAACAGAAATGTAGGTTGGTACTCGGTAAGATTGTAGTTATCTAATTTTGGCGTTTGACATTAGAAAAAGATAGGGAGACACTAAATTTTGTTAAGTTCTGTTACCACAGAATTACCGCCAGGAGGTATGTATAAAAAATAACAATTAATTGTTTAATAATAATGGTATATCGACAAAAAAGGTCTAAAATAATACAAACATGGAAAAAATATGAATTTATTTAATTTTCATTTCGGAAAATTAAATTATTTTTATCTGCAAGTCACTTAATTGGAAACGTCAATCAAAAAATCGTGACGTCGTCGTTCAATAAATATACACACTTGACAGCGTTGTAAGGTTATCTCGTGATAATTGTGCAAAAAAGTAACTCTTAAAATTATTATTAAGTATAAAAATAGTCGCTTTAAAGTTATATAGAATAAAAAAAGGGTTGTCTGCTATTAACTTTTGGATGTCAAAGTGTTACCTACTAATATTAAATAAAAGTTTATAATCATTTTAATGTTCACTTTTACTAATTTTAACCAGACACATAATGCAATCATACCAAATAATAATATCACTTATATAAAAATCAAACATAAGTTATTAAAATATTTAAACACAACAGCTAAATAAGTCTGATAAATCTATACTATTATAAAATTGTTATATGTCAAATTTTCAAAAATCAAAGATATTTAAAAATAAACTACTCAGATCAGCTAATTAAGGGCTTCTGAAATCAAATCCGACGATGTATGTTTGTTTGTTTGTTCTTGTTGCTTCACGCAAAAACCAGCGGGTAGATTTCAGTTAAACTAATACAATCTTAAAGGTACTATCCCGACTTAAATAATGCAGCATGTTTCATCAATATCGGTCCTGTACAATTGAAGATACAGCTTGATCCCTGTTTTAATTAAGGTACGAGAGCTCAAGTAATCGCATGTGGCAAAAGCTAATAGAATATAAAATCTGCTCTGATATAATCTGGTCAGCAATTATACTGAATATGCTGTATGTGTTTACCGTTACTGTCAGATTTTTTTTTTATAATTAAATCCTGTACTTTGCAATCCTGCACATTGCACAGCACAACATTGATAGTATTTTTTCACGTTCATAATTTAAATTGGAACAGATCAACTTTGCACATTACCTTAGTTTATTACACAATGACGTTACAAATCCTTCTGAAAATCCTTGGGGGAGGCCTATGTTCAGCAGTAGACGTCTTTGGGCTGAGATGATGATGATGTTGATGACGTTACAAAAGAACGTCACATGTGGTCACGTGACCATATTGCAGCGTTCCTGTGGCATATTTTTTATTTAAATTGATAAATTTGTTTTTATTACAATTAAAGATGTAATATTGAATAAATGTCAATCACTGGGGTATGATTTTGAACAGTACAAATGTTTTTTCAAATGTTATCTATACCCGGATTGTGAGTTTTTATGGAACTACTTATTGACGTAAGTCAGTCACGTAGGTAACTACCAAACAACCATACGGTATAACGAAAGAGGAAAAAAAAATCTAAAATTCAACTTATAGGAATAATAATCATAACGCTTGGAACGCTTGGTGAGGGCAATAGATTTTGATTGAATAACAGTTTAACGCCGCCGCCCAGTTATCCTGGCGCAGCCCGTGGTTGGTTCTTACAGCATCCACGGGAAGATATAAAGTGATGCTCTATACATTACGCCGGCGCCACACGGCGAGCCAATGGCGTAAATAACTAAAGTGAAACATTGTTTAAATCTTCACATTAAATACGAGTATAACTAAGCTGTACGAAAAATTATTAAAAATCACATAGGCAATATTTTATGTTCATTCATTCTTTCATCATACACTCACGCCGATATCCCATAAGGGTAGGCAGAGACTATAGTACCTAACACATACATACATACAGTCACGCCCCTTTCCCATTGGGGTAGGCAGAGACCACTTCTTTCCACCTGCTACGNNNNCGTTTTTACGATCGTTTTTTGGTTTGTCCTTCTCTTAGATTCCCACAAAACAACTGATCAAAGTATTGTTTGCATGGATATAATTATAAGTTATTTTTATGCGTATTTTTGACCACTGGTTGATTTAGTGTCACTTCTGAACTTCTCTGCCGCTATGTCCGGTATTTGAATCCCGTAAGATGCAAACTTAGTGTTATGAGTACAAATACTTGTATCCAAGTCATGGACGTATTTATCTTATCTATGACCTGATAAAGATCCTGACCTGGCGAAGGTCACAAATAATCGATGGATGCAGGCGGCTCATAGACGCTCGGTGTGGCGATCATTAGAAGAGGCCTATGTCTAGGAGTGGACGACTGTGTCCAGCAGTGGACGGCTGATAATGATGATAAGTTTTTATATTGTTGTTGTTGTACCTAAGATATGAGAAATCCCAGTTTGGAGCTAGATCTATGTATATGAAAGTGTCCTGAATATTACATTATTAGTTAGTAGCTTTCGCCCGCGGCTCCACCCGCGTGAATGTCTGTTCTCCGCTACATCGAAAATCTCGAATCAATCATATTTATATAAAAATCACATAAACCACCTTTACTGAGCTCTCTTAACAGCGACTACTAAAACAGGGATCAAGCTATATCTTAATTCTGTTGGACCGATTTTGATGAAATATGCCGCATTATTTAAGTTCAAATGGTACATTTAAGACTGTAAAGTTAGTCCAAAATCTACCCGTTAGTTTTTGCGTGAAGCTTGAACAAAGAAATAAACATCGACGAATTTGTTTTGAGAAGCTCTTAATTAGTCGATCTGCATAGTTTGTTTTTAAATATTTTTTATTTTTCGAAAATTTCACATTTAACAATTTTATATTATTATTGTTATATTAGTTATACAGTCAGAAAGTAGTGACATCACGACTAAACTGATGTAAACTACTTTGACATCGAAAAAATCTATGATCCGTGTGGGATAGCGGCAGATATGTGTGTAGTTCTTGTCAGCGAACCTGCAGATGATGCAGCTGGTATAAAATATTTTGTTCAATACTCATCTGTTATGTGGCTATATCTAGGCCCAAATATAATACTAACATGATTTACGTGTTGACTGTGACAATCACGAGCGCGATTCGAACATAAATCGGTGAAGCAACTTACGAACAATTTTTAAACGTTTTACAAGCGATTGTAATATTTTACGACAAGTCATAAAGCCGCTGATATGATACGTCAGAGGAGTGTTATTGTCGCATTCGTAAGTTGACTTCATTCTACTTTTATTGTAGACGTAGAGTTTTTATTTTACGACCAGAATGCATTAGCGTGGAGTAACGCTCTGCGTATTTTCACGATATCGCTTTCATTTTGCACCTCTGCACACGTCTCGCTATTTGGCATCGGCATATTTTTTTTTAACTCACTTCGTTTTTTCCCGGAAAGGATAAGTCTAGATATATGTATCTAGGATTATATCCACATTCAGTCGACATATTTCCGACTGAGTATGACAGGAGCCGAGCCATGCGAGTTCACGCGGGGGTTGCCCCCACCGTCAACGGCGGCACAGCAGCGGGCCACGGAACCAGCGCACTCGACTTCGATACCTGTCTGCGTCGGGCAACTGATATTTGTTTAACATCTACACGAATATTATAAATAGTCAATTCAGTAGTAGTTATTTAGGATAGTCAATTTGCTCGTAGCAAGTGGAAAGAAGTCTAAACCAGTCTCTGTCTAAACCAGTTCTTCGGTAGTAACCCCGCTGGTCACGCGGGAGACCGGGGTTCGATTCCCCGCCGGAGGACCGGGGGAAGGCGTGATTGTATGTATGTATATAATATAATAAAGAAGTAAAATCTGGTTGAAAGTTTGTATGTATGGGGTAATCTCCGGAACTAATGATTAAATTCTAAAAAAATTTTTTACTGGTAGATGCTACATTATTTTTGAGTATTATAGGCTATAAATTGTATTTATAGCATATTAGTCGAGTTATCACAATGTTTGTCTAGCAAGTCGGAACACAATACGATCACAAAGAAATTATGGCGCACGCCCGGGAGGGTTTTCGAGTGGGTAGTTAGTCCACGTGAACGGAGCAGCGGGCAGCAGCTAGTAATGGACATAGCCCTAAAACCAGATTATACAATCCACATGATTTTATTTAGACCAAGACTCAAACAAATACCATCATTTTATGTCTGCTTTTGAATCCTGCGGGAATTGGCTATAAGCAGTAGAATTATCCCACGATTCATCTTCAGTGAGTGTCTAAGATTGATGCAACTTAAAACTATTTCAAACATGCTTATAACGTTGATGAATGTATCATGTTGTACAGTACACTGATGATAACGGAGACAGTCATATTGGTATAGCGGAAATGGACTCATCTTTGGATCTGTATGTCTAGGGTTCGGACTCCGTCCAGACACGCTAACATTTCTATGGTTTATTCGTATTTCGCTAGGCACGTGAATCAATGGTATCTAAAAGACACCGATACTAGTAGAAATTACAAGGGCTTATAATGATGACGTCAGAAGGCAGTCGATCACTAAAACCCGCCGAACAGTCCACGCCTCGGGTCGGGATAATTCTGTAGTGAACAACGGATTTTCTTTCTTGTGTTATTATATTTCACGCACAATAACACGATGCGTTAACTCATGCGACGTAACACGATTATCAGATGTTCCGTTCCCAATTTCGCGGAACGATAAGTGCGCGTCCAACCGAACGGGCTCTTCAAAAGACAACGCCAACGCCAACCACTCTGTCAAAGGTAAAGAAAGAAAGCGACGAATCTAATAAACGCTCTACGTATCTATTCCGTTTGTTGCTACACATCCAATAAATAAAGATCCCCGAAAGTCCCACTTTCCTTTCTCGTTAGCATTTATCAATATGATTTGCGGGAAGCGTGGGAGATCGCGTTAAATTGGCTTCGACTCGCATCCAATTGTACGAAATGGAAGGGTGCACCCGCGGGGGCCGCTTTCACAATGGACCCTTCCGAATGAGAGCTATTAATTCGCATCTTTGTTTTGTAAAGCCCAGCGTGACACAAATTGACATTATGTGAACTCATTTAACGATACTTCAGTGACGAAAAATGGTTTTTGGATAAAAACGTTTAAGCGTTTTGATCCATTTGTTGGTTGTTTAATAATATGTTAATTATATCGAATAATTATATATATTCTGATAAATAACTATATCGTTATCTTTTACTTCTTGAGTAAAAGGGAATTCTAATTTCCGGTATATACCGCAGATTAGAATTCACAGGGAATTCTAATTTGCGGTTGGATCGATGTCTGTGAAAAATGTTCCATAATATAAATCTTAACTAATATTATAAATGCGAATGTGAGTTTGTTTATTACGCTTTTACGCTTTAACTAGTCAACTGATCGTCATGAAATTTTATACACACATTATATATAAGATACATTAGATATAAGATACCTTTTATCCCGAAAACAATCCTGTTCCCTAGGATAGAAAAAGAAATAGTTTACAAAGTTTTCAAATAATTATATTTCAGCGGTCTCTGAAATGTATTTAAGGAAATCAAACGAGCGAAACCCGCGTAGTTATATTATATTTTTTACAACAATGGTGAAAAGGTCGATGTCAGTGACGGTTTTTCTAGTGGTAAATATTTATGTGAGATGCTGTATACTGTGCACATGAGAGATATAAGATCTGCTCAATTATAGCGGCCGTGATAAACATTATCTAGACTCAGTGAACATGACGGTGTACCACTTTATTCTTCTATTATTCTTCGATTATGCCTTTCGGTTTTCCCTAATTTATTTTTTTCGTAAACCATGTCTGTATTGAGGGAAATAAAACAAAGAAAGATATTTAAATCCGTCGAGCCGTTTTCGATCTTTCACGAGACTAACACACGGCGATTGATTTTTATATATACAGATTTATTCCTCATATATACTTGTAAATAGCCTCTGGCGGGTGTAGAATCTCTATCTAATTTATTTAACAATTTTGTCAACAAGCAGGTATATTTCACATTAAATCAAAAATAAATATGTACTATGTTGTAATACAGATCATATCGATTTACACATAACCACTTCGTTTCACTTATTTCTATACGTATTTTTTACAGCAATAGAGTGATAAGATCAATATCGGGGATTTACGACTCTTTGCGAAACACTGTATCTATTTGTACCGGATTGAGTTGTTGTATATTGGTCACATGAGAGATATAAAATCTATTCAGCTATAATAATAAAGTTGATCCGTACTCTATGTAGTGGCTTTATAAAGATGCCCCCAGTACGTACAAATCGCTACTGCAAAAATGTAATTTATGTATTGTCAGTTCATATCGATCTTCTGAGCTGTTTATTTACTGAAGCCTCTTAAAAGCAACAGATTAAGGATGATCTTTTCGAAGATAGCCTTTTGAGCGACTCACCTATCTGCCTTCTAATTTTAAATATAGTACTAATTTCAAAATATTTATCTGATCCTTTTTTATTACATACAGTGAAAAATATTTATCTGTGGAACTTGCTCCAACACTATTTTGGACTTGAAGGAGTAAGCAGGCCGAAACATCCTAAGTAGACATTATTTAAAATTTCTGTATTTAAAAAAAAGAGCAATATAAAAAAACTGTTATTCCTGCCATCGTCGTTCCAAGATCAGACTCATCGGATTAACGAATGATTGAAACGTTGCATCGCATCAGCGAAACTTGATCGCGCAAATACTAAAATACGAGTACTTTCATTCATTTTTGGCACAAAATGTAATAAAATCCATACCGCCGCCTATACGAAATGAACTTTGTGTACTATACTTTTCATTCATAGCAACTGATTGGCTCAGTGGTAGTGATGACCTGACTTTATCTATCTATATTACTATTATAAAATTCTTAAATGTGAACTTTTCAAAAATCAAAGGTATTTAAAAACAAACTACTCTGGTCAGCTAATTAAGGGCTTCTGAAAACAAATCCATCGATGTTTGTTTGTTTGTGCGCGCTTTACGCAAAAACCTACGGGTAGATTTTGGTTAAACTGTTACAGTCTTAAAGGTACTCTATTCCTATTTAAATACTGCGGTATGTTTCATGAAGATCGGTCCAGTAGAATTGACGATACAGCTTGATCCCTGGTATAGTAGCCGACATTGAGGATCGAGAGGTCAAGTAAAAGTGGTTCTAGGCATTTTATATTTTATATAAATCGATGATTGTGTCGGGATTTCTCATGTAGCGGAAAACAGAAATTCACGCGGGCGGAGTCGCGGGCAAAAGCTAGTATCAAATATGTATGATAAAACTACACCCTATTCTAGGCAGCTCGAGTCCAGTGAAAGTGTAGTAATGTACGTCGCCTTAGTTAATTATACCCGTACAATTATTTGATTTTAATATCTCATATGTACTAATTACACGTCACGTCGTTATTATGGACATGTCTTGTTTCCCGCGGAGTCGAAACGTGAGCTACGGATAGCCACTTTGCTTGTAGCAAGTGGAAAGAAGTGGTCTCTGCCTACCTCAATTCTTCGATAGTATAATAGTATACCCGCCTATCACGCGGGAGTCCAGGGTTCGATTTCCTGCCCGAGAACCAGGGAAAAAGGCGTGATTGTACGTATGTAAGTGTATGTACTAATTATATCGCCGTGTGGCACCGGCGTATAATAGCGTCACTCTATATCTTCACGTGGATGCTGTGGGAATCAGCTAAGAGATGTACCAGGATGACGGGCTGCAGCGTTATCTTGTCAATCAATCCAAATCTACGACGATCTTCAAAGTGCTTGCCAAGCGTGGAGGTTATGGCAGATCCCTTCGTTTTAAGGAAGAGGCCGCTGTCCAGCAAGGGACTTCCACAGGTAGATGCCTGTAACGATATGTACTGACTGATGACTGCCTATATTGCTAAATACAAAACCATTGCAATAATCGTTCATAAAGTAATAACATAAACCATAATGTATTAAAAAGTAATTTAAAAGTCATCGCTCGCACGTTTAGGGTCCGTGTAATGACCCCAAAATGAATCCACTGAATCAAATTAATCCCACAATAAGGACTCGCCTCCCGAATAATTCCCATACGTTTTTTACATCGATAAATGAGAAGGGGATC
Organism: Thaumetopoea pityocampa; assembly: GCA_017165845.1. Taxonomy (NCBI): domain Eukaryota; kingdom Metazoa; phylum Arthropoda; class Insecta; order Lepidoptera; family Notodontidae; genus Thaumetopoea; species Thaumetopoea pityocampa. The sequence continues at coordinate 57,942 of WUAW01014716.1, read as the reverse complement.
ATCAGAAATTTCAGCATCACGGCTTTGCCCGTTATATTTTTATAGGGTGTACATAAAATAACTTTTGCTATTTTATGTACCACCTTAACTTAACTCCTAATGTATTCTACATTAGGAGTGTTGAGGATGCCAACGTTACTGAAATAATATATATAATGTTTATAGACGTTTTGCATAAGCTTTGAAACTATAAATTGTTCTCAAAGTAAGTTCTCTCTTTGAGCTCAAGTACAGTATTTAATGTGATTTATACGTTCAGACTGACGCTGGTTAAATTCCTTAATAATTTTAATGTTACCAAATCATACAAGTAATGTCGTCATGTGCGATTTGACTTTTAGTACTTTAAAAAGCAAACTGTACCGCTGATGTGTGTTAATATGTCTTTGGGTTTGCAAATGTCAGAAATATAAAAGGAATTACCGTTTGCAGCTCCGTCCGCGTGATTGTCGATTTTTCCCTACATGGGAAATCCCGAAACCATGATAAATTTATATGATAAATCTTAGAATCACTTTTAGTTGAACTCATGTACCTTAGCGACGTCTACTAAAACAGGGATCAAGCTGTAACTTCAATTCTACTGAGTCGATTTTGATGGAACACCACAGTATTTTAGTTGGAATAATACCTTTATAACTGTAATAGTTTGACCAAAATCTACCCTCTGATTTTTGCGTGGAACTCGAATAAACAAACAAACATGGACGAATTTAGTTTCAGAAGCCCTTAATCTGTCGATCTGAGTAGTTTTTTTTTAAATATCTTTGATTTACAAAATTTGACGTTTAACAATTTTATAATATATATATATATATATATATATATATATATATATATATATATATATATATATA
>WUAW01014716.1:41334-51649 GCA_017165845.1 Thaumetopoea pityocampa | reverse complement strand
TACCGATTTCGATGAAACATGCCGCAGAATTTAAGTTGGAATAGTACCTTTAAGACTGTTATAGTTCGACTAAAATCTACCCGCTGATTTTTGCGTGAAGCTCGAACAAACAAACAAACATCGACGGATTTGATTTCAAGAGCCCTTAATTATTCGATTTGAGTGGTTCCTTTTTTAATATCTTTGATTTTACGAAATTTGATATTTAACAATTTTATAATACTATAGATTAATTATATTGCCTTTTAGATATTTCCTTACACTTAAACTACATGGGTGTATGAAGTTAACCAACTCGCACTAGGCTAGCGTAATAGACTATGGCCTACTTCTCTCCTGATTATGGGAAGTCCATACCCTTGTAGTGCGGATGAATATTTACTGGGGATGATGATGATGATAGCCCGCAGAACAGACAACCGATTGAGAAGAAATGTTCTCGAGTGGGAACTATGTACCCGGAAACGCGGGTAAAAGTTGGATGTGAATAGGCCGAAAACTAAATTGTAGCTCTCTGTGGGATATATGTACATTCAACAGTAGATACCTTCAAGCTGATCATTTGTCAATAACGCCTTCTCCCGATCGACCCTTACAGTTTACGTAGGTATATCCTAATCAATTAACTTGTGAGTTATAACAATCTCTATTGAAGTAGAAATTCCACTTCTACTCCAGATTTTTGTATATTTTGAAACGAATTTTCAGTTAAAAGTATTTATCTTTGTCATTTAGGAACCACTCGAACATTACTTGTACACACACAAGTCTCGTAAATAATTCATGACATATTTGTCGGCGGAACTCTATATTGGATAGCAGTAGTCTCGCGAGCTGTGTCTAAATAATGTTTGTTTATTGACATCGCTGCCTCTAGCCAACTGCACCAGGATCGGTTCCGCTTAGCGATTCTGGATCATTAACTTTGTAAACTTTAATAAGTTTCTATTTAGATGACAAGTTGTCTTGGTATGAAATCAAGTTTCCGTTTAGATGACATGTTGTGTAGTACAATATAATAAGAGTCTTTAAGTGAAAAGAAAGTGTATATTGTCGGTCTTGTTGCAATTTGAAATCTTTTCCCGGTAACCTTTGGGTAGATAGGTTTTTACGGTTGAGCGACGATGATAGTCAGAGAAGTACATATCCTTATTACATAATATATAAATATGATAAAATAATATATAACTCATTCCTTCTTATTGACTGTCGCGTCCAAGAAGCAGCTATCGCGAATATAGTCTCTAAGTAAATGCCAATGTTTCATAGCATATAGGGTTGGGGATATTTTTTAAAGAACAGATAGTCTACTCGAAAACTTGTTCAGTTCATGGGCTATCTTTTCAATACATGTAAACAGTCCACTGAGATAGGTTGGTGATCTACAAGGTTTATGCCAGTCGAATTCTCGACTTCGACTTACTCGATTTTTATTACACAGAATAATTCCTATGTAATAATTTAATTTTAACTTTAATTACAACTAGACTACGAGTAATGACCCGACAATTGATGGACAAAATTTTAAGTCGCTTCCAAATCAAATAAAAACAGACGGCAAATTTATAAAACACTGTTCAGATTCAGCGTGTATTCTTTGACTATTTAGAGCTTCACATCTGCTGTACATTTGAGATTCAACTCTCTATCACCTGAAATAAATTTTACTTTACCATGTTGTGCCGAGATCTGTCGCTCCGCAGCGTGAATATTGAGTATTGACTCCCGGGAGTTCGGAACAAACACGAACTCAAGATATATTATGTTAAGTTGAAACAGCGTACCAAAATAGGCTTTAATGTTATGTTATCGTAAAAACAGAACGAGAATTGTTTGCATAGAGGCTTGATAGTGTAACCATACATTCGTAATTGCTTTATAAAACACGCTGTAAGAATCTATTATATCGCATATATGTTTATGGTTTCTTATTTACTTTTATACTAGCCTGTCACTCGCGGATAGATAATTCCATACCTATGGAGTGTAAGGGATATGATATCTCTATATGTAAATATGTATATTAGCCCACATCTAACCCTTCAGGGATTTTTATAATATTATATTTAGATATGGACGCCAATAATAGTCTCGCCACATATATACATTGTGTAAATGTAGAAGTTGTATTTAGATAGGTGATTAAACTACCATTGTCATTCTGTCTCTTCTGTTCTATTCTTTGACGTGCGAATCATTATATTTTTCGGGATTATGTGAGTATTTAAACATAGAAAGAAAGAAAAAAGAAATAATTTATTTAATACAGCTAAAATAACAATACAAGAAAAAAGAGAACATGAATAAATAAAATGCCTCTGGCAGTCTCCTTGCGATATAAAATCTAACAACGATGAAATCAATAGAAAAACAGAGTTAATATATGTGACTTAAAGCTAATGTGGTAGAGGGAAGTGTACATAGCTCACAAAACAGATGAAAATTGGGGTACTAAAATGTTGAAAATTATAACAGTTTTGAAGTATTTTTTTATTTTAATAAATAATAGCAAAGATTTACAAGGCCGGCATCCCATTAGGGTAGAGATAGACAACAATTTTCCATATCGTTTTTGTCTCATTTACAAGCTTAATTTGGTCATCGACCCGCTTAGTCTCATCACGCGTCACGTTTTCCAGTTTATAGTTGTCCATACCAAGGTTTTTAGTTCGTGGTCCTCATCCTCGAACTTTATTATTTGTTTATTGTGATATTGTATTTTAACACCGTTACATTTTTGGGATGCAATAGCATAATAATGAAGGATGATGCACCAATATTGATGGAAGAGTTTCTATCCTACTAATCGGTACGTACAGGTATATTGCTACAACTAACATCTATAATAATTCCGTGATTTCCTTTAAGTCTTTTTGCAATAGAATCGTAATATTGGAAACTTCGTTTTAATCTATTTTTAATAACTCTTTTTCTTATTCCTCACGTTATTAAGCCAAATTTATATTGCCAAGGTTTGCCTATCTACTCTAGTATACTACTATATATGTATATCTTGACTACCTTTGAAACTTGGAGTAAATTAATTAAATGTTAGTATGAATGTCCGATATGTTAAAAATCTAACAAAATGATTCTAAACTGGATAAAATCCGCAGCTTGTCCACTATAACTTTATAATGATACTGATTTATAGCCTGTATATGTCCTTGGTACTGTATCTACCTTTCTGTGAAATTTTAAAACAGTCGGTTCTGCGGTTGAGCCGTGAAGAGGTGAACTGACAGACAGACAAATGCGCTTTTTGATTTATTATATCAGTGTAGACTATTAATTTTCAGCACACAAAAGAGCCCCAGATATTAATTAGTTAGTGTGCGGATTACACAGTATTAATTGGGTAATCCAATATGAATTTAACGACGGAGGGCGACGTGTTCAGCTATACGCAACCATGAAAACGGTTCGCAGTTGGTAATACCATTTCTCTTTGCAATTAATGAATTAATTATTTCTGATGATTTGTTAAATGTTTATTTGCTTTTATTGCAGACATTTATTATTCAATTAATACACTGTATGACATTCTAAGATAAGAACTAAAACAGAATGAATTAATTCAATGATCAGCCATACCAACATTGATCTTGGGTTGATACCAGTTGGTACCCGAACAAGAGTACCAACAGGTTGGTAATCATAAAATACGTTCAATGAATTTGAACGTGTTTCATTCGTCGTTTGTCTTACCTGCGGTGATATTCTTGTAATATTATAAGACCAATAAAACTGTCAAGAGAGTTGCTTTGCAAAATGAAGAACAGTGATGATGCAGTTCTATGGAGAGACTACTATAAAAATCTTTAGCCAATTTCATTTTAACTTCTCAATTCACTCCTGTACGTTATTCAGTATACATAAAAATTGATCATTATAGTGCAGCCACATCTCAAAGTGTACTAATATAACAACTATTTTTTTTTGTATTTTTAGGCGCTCTTGATTTTTTTTATAAATAAATGAGCTCTAACGTCGTCTCCATCCACTTGGACTACATTGATTATGTTAACCCACAGGAACTATATACTGTACCGAGACAAATATTAGCCCATGTTTTTTTAAACATAATCTTCCAAAAAATAACGTCATTTTACTGCATCAATTTGTAATGACGCATGAAACATAAAGCGTCTCCATAATCATGAAGCTGATGAATATTTAGAAAAACTTATATTTAAAATACACACATATACAGTCACGCTTCTTCCCCTGGTTCTTTGGGCTGGGAATCGAACCTCGGTCTCCCGCGTGATCGGCGGGGATACTGACCACTATATTACCGAAGAATTGAGGTAGGCCGAAACCACTTTTATCCACTTGCTACGATGGATTAATGTTGCAAAGTGCCTATCCGTGGCCCACTTTTCGCCCCCGCTGGAAACGAGACGTGTCGGGCAGCGATCCACGACGCCGAAAAATGTACATACATAAAATACATATGACAAAAATAAACTTCATTTATAAGTCACGTAATCTTAGTTATCCATATGTTATAACGATATTTTTATGCTGCCTAATGCGATATATACAATATTTGTAATTGTATTATGTTCGTATGTGTCCCTGCCATATTTTTTTAATGTATCCTTTTCATGGATAACAATGTTTTAGGTCCCAAATTCTGATTCTGATTGAAATCCCAAATTCTGGTTGAACAGCTAAATTAATTACATGATATTTATGTAAACGTGTAACAAAATAAATTCCTTCGCTTAAAAAGTGGGACACTGATCCTAATTGTCTAGCTAAATATCACCACAGACATCGAGTACTTTATTATATCTGTAACGATAGTTTCTGAAAATAATCAAAACGCCGCTAATGTTAAATTAAAATAATACATATGTACCTAAATATAAAGGTATATAAATATAAAGGTCAGAGAATACTTGATCTTTTGGCCTGTCCGGTAAATAGACTTAAGTACACGGGTAAGCGACCCCGGGCCCCGAAGCTACTGCTGTCTCCATCTTACTCCTTCCGAGATAGTAGTATCCTATATCCTATAGTCCTTTTCCTAAATTCCATATTCCCTGCTCAATACACCTTCCCTACCTCGTTCTCTTTCTTTTCTTCTCCCCTAAGCCGTAGGAACGCAGTGAGGAATATTAACATTTTTGAATCTTATAAAATGGCGGCGTCGGGGTCCGCCATCCGACACGTCTCGTTGCCCGCGGGCGCGAAATGTGGACTGCAGATGCCACTTTGCTACAATAAATGGTCGTAGCAGGTGGAAAAAGGTGGTCTCTGCCTACCCCAATGGGAAAGAGGCGTGACTATATGTATGTAGTATGTACTATAGTCTCTGCCTACCCTTATGGGATATCGGCATAAGTGTATGTATGTATGTATGTACATGTGTACCTACTTACATACATTAAAAGATATCATTTCGCCGCCATTCAAAGGAGCTGAGACAGGTACCTTTCACATTTTCTGATTTAGACCCACCGTTCAAATCTGTTTATTTTCTCTTTATAGCTCAATTGTGCTGAGGAAATTGTTTTAAAATTCAGCAGCAAGGTATATGTACATTATATCTATAGATACTATTATAGAATGAAAAATTTTCAAAAATCAAAGAAATTTAAAAATAAACGCGTCGATGTTTGTTTGTTTTTTGTTCGGGCTTTACGCGAAAACCAGCGGGTACATTTTGGTTAAACTGATACAGTCTTAGGGGTTCTATTCCGAGTTAAGTATTGCGCCATATTTCATCAAAATTTGTCCAATAGAATTGAAGATACAGCTTGATGCCTGTTTTTAATAGCCGCCGTTAAGGTACAATAGGTCAAAATAAAACTGGTCCTAATGTTTTTTATATAAATCTATGATTGTTGCGGGATTTCCTATATAGCGGTAAATCGACATTCACGCGGACAGAGCCGCGGGCAAAAGCTAGTAAACTATATCTATAAACATAAATCATTATCCATACCGCCACAAAAATATTCCGAGCGTAGCTTTGATTTTTCCCTAAAACTACAATAAAAATAGTATAAATTTTATATTTTACCTCTTTACAGATGTAAAATTCATTCACATTATTTATTCGGGAACATGGCTGACCTGACGTCACATCTCAGGTGGCTCACGATACCTCTATTAGGGTTATTAGTATAATTACTCGGCTTCAAAACGCCCTCACAGTTTTCAGTACTCGTTAAGGCCTACAGAGGCCGCCTTGGTCGACCCGGTTCGCTCTCCAGAGACCTCCTAGGAATTTTCAATTGCCCTTCATGAGAAAATACAGCTTTGTATATTCGACCGTGATTTTCTGTTATGTTCTGTCCTATGTAATATGTAATACATTGACTTGAAATTCGTATGATCGTGGACGTAAGAAATACTCTTGAATATCGATTTATGCGGTCTACGGAAAGAACAGCAATAGATTTGTTTTAAATGTTACTTTGAATATGTACATTCGATGCTGCGGTGCTGGAGTAGCAAGTCTTGTGAACATCAAACTTATCGACTAAGAGTAGCGTTCGAAAGAACTAAATACAGACAAGTTCAACTTCGACATTGTGAATTGATATAAAATTAAAAACAAAAAATTTGCTTCCTTATACATCCTGTATGTTAGCATAAAAAACATAAATAGGCCTTGATTCCTAGGGATATTTTAATACTCCTAAGTTGCAGCAAACAGAGATAGATCTTTTCAGACAGGCACTTCATATAATAATTAGGCTATTGTAATTGTAAACCAATCCGCTCTTCATATTTTTATTTTGTATATTTTATTCGCCTTCTTTTTTTAATTATGTATGGTTGTGCTTGTCCTGAATAAACGTTTTCTTACTTTCAGAGGATTCACTGATGTATTTCTAGCGTTTTAGGAAGGATATGAAATCTTTCCATATAATTACATGCTGTAGGAATCAGGGAAATACTGATGGCAGAACGTATTTATTGCTTTTTAAGTATCTGATTTTGTCTATTCAAGAAGAAGACTAGCATATTATTTTACATGTTTTATTTATCTTTGTCAATGATTTAAAATATGTAAGACCTAGAAATTACGTAGTTTAATGCTTTTCATTCTAGGAGGAGCAATTACCATTATCAAGATGATGAAAATTTGTTCATAGAGATCACCTTAGATTCAAGAGGGAGATACCCCGGGATTTGAGTAGCAGTACCTTAACACTGCTAATTTCCGAGGGCCGACTATCGAGAACGTACCTGGCACTCCCGCCTCACCTAATTATAGAATCCCTGTACTATGTGCTACGAAGGAACATATGAGGGATATTTTCCATCCATTTTCTACAAAAATGATACCACGACGTTTAGGAACAACATTGACACCGACAGAAAACCAACATTCAAAAGCAACAGCTAGTTCAATATATACTCGTAAGTATCATACATATATCTATACTATTATAAAATTGTAAAACGTCATTGTCTGTACATTAAAGATGTTTCAAAAAATCTAACTCGGGTCGACTTATTAAAGGCTTTTGGAACCGAAACCCGCTTTTGTTTTCTTCGCGTCTCTCTGTTTACTCGTATTGTTTCACGCAAAAACCAGCAGGTTTTGATCACACTATTGCAAATTTGAAAGTACCGTTTTAACTTAAATATTGTAATACATTTCATTAAATTTGTTAAGAAGGACTGAAGATACAGACTGATTATGGTACGAGAGTTTAAGTAATAATGGTTCATTGACTTTACTAAAGCTATAATTATCTCGAGACTTTTTAAGCGCGACATTTATCCGCGGATGGAGCCGCGACTGAAATCTAGTATTATATATAGCTAACTGTCCATATATAGCCAAACACGTTACGCTAAAGTCACGAATAGTAAGATGGCTGATGGAGAGGTTTATAAAGAAAATCCAAAAAGTAACTAAATATAATAAAAAGGTTTACGCACTCCTACTGCATGGACAGTGTCACCTTTGCTTTTGTAATCCTCATATATGCTATTGCTTTTATTACTTTCTACTTATTTAATGGAGAACAAGTTGAGGAGATCATATGCTGCAAGTTCCAGCGCAGGTTGATTTATTAACAGTGCCAAGTGCAACGCATCACCAGGAGGAAACCAAAATTTGTACCAGAGTTATAGCAACGGCCTCGTCACGTCACATTGGGTCGAAAAGACCACAGCAAATTGTGGTTGTAGTACTACTTACATTTCTGCCTACCCCTCTTAAGATGATAGATGTGGCTGTATTTTTAATTATTAAATTAATTCACACATTTTATGAATTATGCTGTATTTTATTGAAACAATACAAAAACACAACACAGTAACAAAATAACTGTGTTAGAACATAACACAGTAAGTATATGGTATGTCTAATTTTTTTTTAATAATAACTAATCGATTTCCCACGCGGACTTCACAAGCGTGGCTGCCTTTTCAGCAATCATGGTGACCACTGCGTTGATGTTCCCGCTGGTGAGTGTAGGCATGGTAGAGCTGTCCACTACTCGAAGAGAGTCAACACCCTTCACTTTTAAATAACTGTCCACTACGCTGCCCATAGCACACGTGCCACTGTAGTGCCACATAGTAGAAGACATCGCCAGCGCATAGCACTCCCAAAACTCTGTATCAGTGGTCGCGCTCGAGCATAGTCCCGGATTAACAAATGTTGCGTTCACGCTGGTGAAATATGTCGTGTTCAGAACTTGGTTGAAGTCAGCTAAACACTTGCCCATCAACGTCAAATCAGAGCTGTTGCTGTACGCGCCTGTATGTACAGACGGAGCCACCGTGTAATCCGAGCTCGTCACATTCATATAGCCGCGCGACTTGGGCTTTAGCAAATTGTGTACCACGAACAATGTCTCGCGACCGTTGCTTGCATCATAGAAGTTCTGGCATATGTCGTTACTGTATTTGAATACTTTTGAGCAGAGCTGAAGTTGTGCAGCTGAATCATGTGGGAATACAAGGTTAATTGTCTGGTAGTCTGGGTAAGTTTGCGAGGAATCTACTGCCACGTAGCCCGTAGTAGTTGGGACGGGGAATTTATGAGGATTCGTAGCAGCAGTTGTCGCATCACTAGCTTCCATTTGATATACCATAGCTGCGCCTAAATGATCTTGGAAATTCTCGCCTACTGGCAAATCCTTGACAACAGTGATACCCAAAGTTTCGAGCTGTTCTTTTGGGCCGACACCAGAGAGCATCAAGAGTTTCGGACTGTTGATTGCGCCGGCGGACAATATGACTTCATTGTTTGCATTCAGTACAAGTACATTGCTACTGGAGTCAACCGCCTGTACACCGGTTGCTGTGCTATTGCTGATCAGAATCTTAGAAACTGTCGCAGATAAAGCGACGCATAAGTTGAAGCGATTCTTGGCGGGGCCTAAATACGCAAGCGCGTTGCTTTGGCGTACTCCATCGGCTATATTAAATAATGGCTGGGAGTATCCAAGTGACTGGGAACCAGAAACGTCCAGATTTACCGTGTGGCCTAGCTCTTTAAAAGAATTCAAATAATTCTGATTTTTCTTATGGAGTTCTCTTGCAATCTTCATGTAACCTGAGGTACCATGGTACTGAGCGTAAGTAGAGTTCAATATTTCTTCATCGTATAGTTGTTCCATTTTAATGAAGTAGGGTAAAACATTTTCGTAGCTCCATGAGTCATCACCTGTGATGTTTACCCATTCTTCATAGTCGTGCTCATTTCCTTGAACGTGTATCATATGATAGAGTGCGCTACTACCACCCAACATCTTTCCTTGAGTCAAACTCACTGTGGAATCTTGCAAGTTTTGTGCGGTATAATTGTCATTCACCGAACTGATATTGTAATCGTAATTCGATTGAGGAAGTAGCGTAAATCCACCCGGCAACTGAAAATTTAATGTAAAGAGGTTTATCATTAAAAACTGAACAAATAAATCGAATCATCATCATTATAAACCCATCTACTGCCTCACTGCAGAGTACGGGTCTCCTCTAAATAGGGCTTAGGCTATAGTCTGCCACGTTGACCTGATGCTGTTTGAACAAGCCATTGAGAAAATATCTCAGGACTTATTACGCAATAATTAATTATTAATATGCACATAATTTCGAAATACCAGAGGTTTGAATTCCTTGAATTTCGAACTCGAGATCTATGACTTGATTATATATGATCATACCACTAGGCTATTGCCGCTTCAATAATGGGATAACCAGGATCAAATCAATCATGAAACATAAACAGTTTCTAATCATGACAATATGGGCAATTATATTTTTTTTTTTTTTAAGACAACTCCCGCATTAGGATTAATTCCTGTGTCGCGGGGACTTTACAAACATTCAA
>WUAW01014716.1:12153-23535 GCA_017165845.1 Thaumetopoea pityocampa | reverse complement strand
TGTTTAGGTATAAACTAGATATATTTAAACTAACTAGATGTATAAACGCTAAAGAAGTGCATCGATTTGGTCTTATTAAGAGACCACCGAGCCAATCTAGGTGTTGACAGAGGCCACCACAGTGGTTCAAGATTTGAGATACAGTCTTACACACACTAGTTTTTTCTTACAGATATTTGGAGATGTTTTTGAAGATTTTCGCAATACAAGTCTAAAATAGACATTATAATGGGTAAACATTTGGACGGACTTGGCTACGTTCTCTTTTTAATGTACAATTCCAGCCAATATTACAACAAAATAGTGCTATCGTGCCAATGAGTCATTATTTTCTAACGTTGGTAGGTGAGAAAATCGCCCTAGTTATGCTATATTCAAAGTAAATTATTCCCGTTATGCTCTGTATTGGAGTTCGGCTATGAAATTATAGGTTAAGTTACTGTGGCTTTGTGAATATATAAAAGTGAACCTATCATTTGATTGTGTTAAAACGTGACTATTAGTTTATTTCGTGCTTGCTGCTAAGGTATGTCGCTTTTGAACCTTAAATATTAGTATTTAAAAAATAATTGAGTCGCTTCATTATCCAACACCAAAATTTATTTTATGCGTCATTATTCAATAATGTTAGATCAGAAGTCAAATGGCAGTAGGCGCCAAAATCGAACACAAAAGGTAATGAGTTCGCTCCGTTTGTACAAAGTGAAATTAACTATGCATTTCACTTATTGGTAAACTGTTGTTGTCTGTCCGTTGTTTTGCTGTCAATTTGCCAGTGTGAATGTTTTTGGATACTGACAATTCTGTTCTGCTAATTTGAAAAGCTTCTATAATAGTACTAGCAATCTAATGTCATATTTATGAAACGTCATCATCACACACTCACACCGGTGTCCCATAAGGATAAGCAGAGACCACAGTTCGCCATATACTACGATCCTGACACACATCTCTCACCTCATCCACATCTACATATCTTTTTATAAGCTTTCGTCGATTAAGGATGCTACGAATTTGACCTTTTAAAACAGTTTGTTGATTTTATCAAGGTAGTTTTTTACTGAGTGCCTTGTTCCGACACTTTCACTCACATTTGCCCGGTATACTTGTTTCGTCAATTGAAATGAATATACCGAACAAATATGAAACGTAACTAATAAAAATATATGAAACTAGTATAAATTCTGTCGTAACAGAAATTGAATTGGTTCACACAATAATTTGAGGTGTATCCAAACGTAAAGAGGAGACTATCGCGCTAATTGCCGCATTGGAATGACTAGCACGCATAAACGCTACGCCCACCATCTATCACCCTAACTTTTAACATGCTCGTATTTCCACGTTCAAAAATTCACTAAACATCTATTCAACTTATTCAGATGTATGATTTTTTTTTCTGTATCGGTATGTCAGTTCAATATTATATTAGTTATATTAACTTGTTTGTAAAATTATTCATCGATTTTTTTTTCTTTTATCGAATAATGTCACTTTTTCACTTCATAACGAAGATGTAGAAATTGTAGTTGATTTTGCATTTTAATGCTCTGTGGATATATACATTTATAGATGTTTATTTTTTATCATATAATAAATATAAGACTCATTTTATAATTANATAAAATTATTCATCGATTTTTTTTTCTTTTATCGAATAATGTCACTTTTTCACTTCATAACGAAGATGTAGAAAATGTAGTTGATTTTGCATTTTAATGGTCTGTGGATATATACATTTATAGATGTTTATTTTTTATCATATAATAAATATAAGACTCATTTTATAATTAGTGGGTTCCTTGACAAAAAGAATTCTATTAAGTATAAAAATAGTAAAGGTTATTAAGACTACATTCACAATTTCTTTTTAAATTTGGTATTCGACACTTGATTGAAGTGCATGACCATGTCCTAGATACCCACATAGTGCTACAGCGTAATCACTCGTAAGTTGTTATGACATCAAATAAAGACACGGGTTTAATATTTTTCTTTATTGTTGAAGTTTTGGCTCCATCCCGAGAAGTATTTATATTACTTGAAGTTGTATTTTAACCTTTTGTATTTGTTTACTGTAATGTTTGATATGTAAATTTGGTGTTGTTTTATATATCAATCGTAAATAATCGTGAATAAAGCTATGACTAACACTGCAAAGTGACCGTAGTTTTTCAAGGCAGTAGGCCTACGAGAACTTTTGCCGTGTCAACATGGTAAAGTGGTCGTCTGATTTGCTTCAAAACTCCCAAGAAACAATGAAATGTGATACACCAGAATTGTATTGTTAAAACGAAGAAAATACTTTTAAAGAACTTTAGAAATTCATAAAATAAAAATAATACTAAAATAAAAGTAAGTTCAAAAATTAAAACCTGACTACTGAAAAAATACACTAAAATTTATTTCAACCTGCATTATAGCGCATAAAATCCGCCATTTTGATTTTTATAAGAAATTTATGCATACAGTAACACTCGTGCCATCAAGAGAAATTTAATGACGTATGATTTATTAAAATCGGTTGACACGTTTATTAGTTCCGAGTGGGCATAGGAACGGACATACATACATATGTAACATACATACAGGTCAAACACAACCCTCCTTTAGTGTTTCGCCGCAATCAGGTAAAAAATATGCATTTCAACAAGATTCAATTTTAATTCTGTCTTTGAATACATTACATAATTATAAAATTGTTAAATGTCAAATTTTCAAAAATTAAAGATATAAAAACAAACTACTCAGATCGGCTAATTAAGGGCTTCTAAAACAGAATCCGTCGATGTTTGTTTGTTTGTTCGGGCTTCACGCAAAAACCAGAGGGTACATTTTGATTAAATTATTACAGTCTTAAAGGTACTATTCCGACTTAATTAATGCGGCATGTTTCATTAAAATCGGTCCACTAGAATTGAAGATACAGCTTGATTACTATTTTAGTAGCCGCCGCTTAGGTACGAGAGGCCAAGTAAAAGTGGTTCACCACTTTTTTATATAAATCAATGATTATGTCAGGATTTTTCCATGTGGCGGAAAACCGACACTCACGCGGGCGTAGCCGCGGGCAAAAGCTAGTATTACATAAATCTGTTGTCAATCTAACTATCCGCGTTGTCTCGAGAGAGTATGCGATAAAATTGCTTATTAAGATAATAGCCTTATGTATAGGATATGGAAACTTCCCCCGCTTATAATGATCTCTGAATCACGGTGAATATTTAATACAAAATGTTAAGACGGCTTGTAAACATCATACTTTTGCATTTTATACAGTTAAGTTACAGTAGAAAAAATGAAATTGCAGTTCATTAATATTTATCAATATCGAGACTACCATAGTTTATATTATTGTGGTACTCTGGATATCGATGAATATTAATGAACTAGCTTTTACCCGTGGCGTTTTCCGCTACATGGGAAATCCCGATACAGTCATTGGTAGATTATATAAAAATCTATATATCCACTTTTACTTGACCTCTCGTACCTTAACGGTGGCTACTGAAAGAGGTTGCAAGCTGTATCTTTAATTCTACTGGACCAATTTTGATGAAACATGCTGCAGTATTTAAGTCGCTATAGTAAAACCGACATTCACGCAGGCCGAGCCGCGGGCAGAACCTAGTAGATTATAAGATTGAAGAAAACATCCGACGTGACATTAAATATAAAAACATTTTTTATTACTTTTAATTGTAATGATTTTAATTTGAAATGAAAACAGTAAAAGAAAATAAAATTAGTATATTATAATGTTTTTATGTTCCGGAATTGAAATTTAAAATCTAATCACAAAACCTAACAAACAAACTTGTGATACACCAAAGTTTATGTAATATTAGTGTCATGAATTATTGTAACTGTAGTCAAATATAATTAGTTCTGAAATAAAATAATTTTAAAATACACTTAAATAACAAGGGTGCCAATTAATTATGATAATATAATAAAAATTACATTCGGGGATTTTAAGACAGATTATAGGGGAATAAGATAATTAATTACATTTTTATCGTTAACAGTATGTCTTTTATAATAGACTACGACAAACGTTGTCTTTCTTTGGGCAGGCTAATTGAATTAAATTAACCGGTGGGAAATGTCTGCCGCATCCTCAGAAAGGTTATGTGGGGCTCGCACCCACTAAAACTAAGTGATCTCTAGACCATTTGCCGAAGTCGTGTGATCACGTGATCATTCTGCCCCAGCTTCGGCGGGCTTTTGACCTGTCCTCGTCTTCTGGGAGAAATACTGAGCCTCCCATTCTTCTTATAGGTAGACGACGGCTAGGCCTGTAATTGAAAAATGTCCTAGGGTATCTTCGAATATTCAATTTCGACACTTTGTAATATCGATGCTTGTGGCGACCTACTTCACTACTTAGTACCACGCATCCCCAACAGACGGCGCAGCATTTGAGTGACGTCATTAGAAGTCTGAATCACGCGAATGAAATTTAATGATGACTTAGCATATATACTTGTACTTGGGACGTTGTACACCATCAACCGTTGGAGCAGTGGCAGGCCCCGCCTGACATAACACCCGTCCGGTCGGAAGATCTTCCCTTTTCCGATACTGTCACTTCTATCACACTACGACCCATAAGTATTGACGTGATTATTAACGTCATCAGGGGTCATAATTAATCACAACATCAGAACTAGTGACCCCGATGTGCCTAGAACCATACGAAAACCATAAGTGATGCCTAGCTACACTAGACACACGCAGCAGTATACCTAGAATGTGCAAGTCAAATAATTGGTTAACTATTTATTTATTTAATCTTATAAAAACTTTTTTATGTTAAGTAATGGATTTAATGTCTAAAGCATTCTGTGCCAGTCCACCCTTTAACATTTGACTATTAATGGTAACAATGAAGATTTACCGCTGTGCGGCATAGTACCATACACTTTGAATCAATTACTCATATCATCATCATCATATCAGCCCACAGACGTCTTCTGCTGGACGTAGACCTCCTCTGATGATCGCCACACTGAGCGACTATAAGCCGGTTGTATCCACCGATTGCCCGCGACCTTCACCAGGTCATCGGTCCATCTAGCGGGGGGTCTACCCGCATTACGCTTTCCGGTTCCGGGTTATTTACTCGTATACTTGTATGGATTCACCTAACATTACAATAAACACATTAAATATTTTATCCAAATGTAATATATAATATGTAGATGTCAAGGTGACGAGTGCACTGCTTGGGGTGTTCGCAAAGATTGCGCACTCAAAATTAATGCGCACTTGATTTATGTGTGAACGTATACATATTTCTAATGACTTTGTCATTTGGTCGGAAGGCACTTAAGGGGAGAGGTGGTCTTGGAGGTAAAAAGGCGACTTTGACAATTTTTTTTAGAGAATATAGTTAATGTAAGTTTATAATTGGTACATGCTAAAGTAATATCTGAAAATGAACAATCTTAGCCCGGCCTAAAGCTACACCCCTTTTAATAAAAATATACCCCGACTTAAGTCAGGTCAATGCTACGGTGAAAAAGAAATTTGCAATTTCTTCAAAAAATAACAAAAGGATCACACTTGCCTTTGGCAAAAAGATCCTCAAGTCACAATAAAAAAGGTTCATGATTTATATCGCCGAAAACAATTTAATATTCCGACTCGCGACGGACAATCGCCCTTTTGGAGGGCATAATCGAATAAAATGACACCCCTTTAGGTGTGGCGATAAATAAAAAATCTCGCAATAAATAACTCCACAGCGCCGGCCTATCCTAATGAGTTAGAGAGAGGCCGGTTTTGAATTGAAACCGTTTGCTCCAAAATCATTTGTATTCGAACAAAGCGGCGACCGGCCACACTTTAATTTACTTACTTGAATTAAAAATGCGCGTGATTCGAATCCGATCCATTTTTACTACGATACTTTATTTTTATCGTTGATCGAAGACGTCCGTTCGTGTTATTCTCACGTAAGTACTTACACTTTCATAGACCCCCGTTTGAATTCAATTGAAAACGATTCAGGCCAGATACGTTTCCTAAACGGTCTCGAATATAAAGCATGTTTTAAATTAACTATAAATTTCCCACGATGTGAAAGATCGGATACAAATGTTTATTCTTTCTATTGTTTCTTTGTAATTTAGACCGTACCCTTAAAAGTACAATGGTTAAGGACATTCAAATGAAACATGTAATTTTAATAATTAATATTCGTGTCATATACACGACATAAATATTTGTCTTAGTTGAAGTCGTTTAAGCAAACATTACACATTGTACACGCAGCTCAATATAAGCACTAAATTTATTATATAGTAATTAATGCATCCACTGGGGTTTGCGCTACGTGTTAGGTAAATACAAAATGCAGCGGTGGTGTCCAGTGTGCACACGATTTTAGTGTAATGGAGCTTTAAATTGATCTCAAGTGATAATTTTATACGTAATCTTGTACTTTTTCTTAAGGAGAATGGCCTCAGACTGTTAATTTGAGTTAAATTAAGTAAAATATTTGTGTTATCTCTAAAAAGATTTATAGACAACTGATACCACTACCTACCTAGTAGCTTATTAAATCCACAACTATTCATCGGCCTTCTTTATGAAGATTTTCTTTATAAAGATTTATCATAACCTCTACACTGATCTCTAAAACGTGTGCCGTCTTGAAGGTCGCAGTCGATTTTCGTTGAATCTCAAGATAATGCTGTTTGCCGGCTCTGGTGAAACTCTCAGCCAGTTTTTGCCGCATCCACAGGTTGGCTCTATTGTTACTCCGGCGCATACAACAATGTAAACTATCATCGGAACATATTTAAATTTGGCTTATTATATATTCCAGTCATACAATTTTCATGGCAAACTTAATTTATAGCACCCACACCTAGAGATTAGAATGTTTATTGTTCCCCGTGTACTCGTTATCGTCAGATTCGATGTTTATATTTGCACAACAATCCGGCGTCGGCGTCGTCCCGACGCGCTTTGTTGTGGTAATTTCATTAGACGCGGTCACCGGCCGTTGAATATTAATAAGAGTTTGCCGAGCACTTTTGCTTTTGTCTGTACAAGGCTATGAGCGTCGATACGTAAAAGTTTTCATAATTATGTTTTTAAATATTTATACTGAACAGTAACTAGGGTTTATATTGCAATGTAGTCAAATAATTGAAGAAAATTAATGTATCTGCTGCAATGTAGCCAAATAATTGGAGAGAATTGATATGTGTATGATGTGCCATGACAGATGGTCGTAATATTTAAACGCCTATTCTGTGCCTCTAAGGCATAACTACCCATTATGCTGAATGCAATGGAGTATACCGTAAGAAAACCAGAGTCACCGTCGTGAGTCAAAGGATTGCAAAGCTAAGGTGGCGGTGTGCAGGGCACACAGTTTGCAGAACCGATAGACGTTGGCTCCTAAAATGTCACAGTGGCTATCTCGAATGGAAAGCACATGTGTGGGTCCACTTCCAACTATGAGAACTAGTATGATCTCATTATGGTCACGGGCAATCGGTGAATGCAGGTGGCTCATAACCGTCCAATCATTGGAGAAATTAAGTTTTCTGCAACAAATGCTTGCACAAATGCGCAGTTATGTACGAAAATGCGCATGTTATTGCTGGAATTTCATTTTAATATTGGACTCTACGATAGCATTTTGCTATCAATTAACGTCCAATGCTATCTTCAATAGAGTTGTTACACAGCACGTACAATATGCAGTAGTTCTCGGTGTTTAAAGCGCAAATCCAGTAGCGACGAATTTGTGTGCAATTCGGTCCAGTTGGCAGCTAATTCGCTACAGTCATCTGCTCACTTAATTATGCTAGCTTCGATTTGAATTAAAACGCTCACGACCTAAAGAAAATTTTCTCTCCTTTATGACAGTATATAAGTAATCTTGAACCGTTGAATGATGAAGAATGATTTATGATCGCCACATATTTTTCCTTTGATATAATTAGATTCCATCTCAAAACAGGGTTGTCACGTCACAAACTGTGCTATTTTTATTTACTTTCTGGAACATTCCGTTTTTACAACTTCACGGATCATAGTAATAGTCGGTTAGATTTCAGAAAGAAGCGTTATTATGGATAAGATTCTTCATACTGTAGATATCCATTAATTGTAATCCCTTTAATGTATGTCTACAATCACAGAAACTTACAAAGAATGCCTTTCGTATTTTATCTTTTTTTGATTTTTCTAATTCTTTTTTCTAATTTTAATTTTTTAATTTTAATTTTAATTTTTCTAATTTATACGATTTTGGCAAGCGTGGTGATTACACCACGCTTGCCAAATTTAATTTTAATTTAATTTTAAATTTAATTTAATTTTAATTTATTTTTAAATTTAATTTTAATTTTAATTTTTCTAATTTTTTTGATTTTGGCAAGCGTGGTGATTACACCACGCTTGCCAGGCGATCGTAATGTTAATCTTACATGCTCATTATTATTCCTGTTGTATCATCTGCACGTTCCATTGTTTTGACTTTGCCAGTGAGTGCTGTATTACAGGTAGCAGCTTCTGATCAATGACTGCGTTTTGTCATCAGAACTTGCTCAAAATCCTGATAAAGTCGAAATAATAGTCTTGCGAAGCGTTAGTACAGAGAACATAAAGTCTATTTCAGTCTGTTGTTCATCGTATTTCCAATCTAGCTTTAACAATACTATGCTGATATGATGGACAGATCCGGTTACCTATTCCACGTTACGGGTCTTCGGTCGTCTCTATTTAAAGAAACCACGCGCCCGTCATTTCCTTCCTTTACCTTAATGACAAATATTAAACGCTAACTCATCATCGCCATTATCATCATATCAGCCCACAGACGTCCAGTCCTGGACATGGGCCTCCTCTAATGATCGCCACACTGAGGGGCTATGTATTGCTTTATCGATCCACCTAGTCAGGGGTCAGAGCGCTAAGTACTAAATCAAACTTAATATGGTAAAAACATATTTAAAACCATTACAATTAAAAATTTGTATTATTAGTATTGTAAAAATGTATTTAACATCATTATAATTTTGTAAAAGTATATTTAATAGCATTACAATTAACAAGGTCAGGGAATACTTAGTCTTTTAGCCTGTCCGACAAATAGACTTAAGTATACGGGTAAGCGACCCCCGGTCCCCGAGCTACTACTGTCTCTTCCTTCTCCTTCCGAGATAATAGTATCCTATACCCTATAGTCCTTTTCCTAAATTCCATATTCCCTGCTCAATATACCTTTCCTACCTCATCCTCTTTTCTTTCTTCTCCACTGAGCTGTGGGCTGAGCCGCAATGAGGAACATTAACACTTTTAAAGATAAAATGATGGCGTCGTGGTTCGCCACCCGACACATCTCGTTGCTCGCGGGGCCGAAATGTGGACTGCGGATAGCCACTTTGCTACTTTGGTAAACGATTGTGGCAGGTGGAAAGAAGTGGTCTCTGCCTACCCCAATGGGAAAGAGGCGTGACTATGCATGTAGTATGTACTATGGTCTCTACCTACCCAATGGGAAAGAGGCGTGAGTGTATATATATGTATGTATGTACAATTAACAATTTTTATAATATCCATTTGCCAGGCACGCGTACTTATGTCGTTTTGGGAACAACATATTTTTATTATATATCATTCGTGGTACCTATGTGTACAAATTGTTAGTTGCACTGAATTTAAACGATTAAAAATGTAATCTGTCAACCCTGCTCTGCTACTGTAAACACCTTGAAGGCATCAGGTGTACCGGGCGCAGTAATGTGCCGCCGCGAGAGGCACCAACACCTAACATGATTATGTAAATGTGGATAAACGCGAGGATGAGTTACTTACACCCAGCGCGGTTGCAATATGAAGTATTTTGCGAGGAAATACGAGTATACTGGTGTGTGTGCGCCTAGTTTTTTTTTTAAACAATGGTTTTGTATATTTTACATTAGCCGGCGGCTTCGCTTGCTTTATATACCAATATTAGATATATTTAAGTCTAGGTCATGTTCTAATAATTTGTTATCCAAATCGCTTTCGCCGTTTTAGCGTAATTGTTTAATATAAATATGTAAATATAAAGTAGACTACTTTTGCTAGGGGTACAAAAATTACTCGCGTATAAATTTTATAGTTGGAATGGCGTTCGTCCGTTTTCCTCTTTCTAGAACTGTACTCGCCAAGTACTGTGCGAGCGAGTGGGAACGAGTATAAACGACATTTACAGATACATTATTTATTGGTTTAATTTAATGAGAGTTAATAGTGACGTTCAGTATTATATGCATAATTATCATCATCAGCCTGTTGAAATCCACTCCTTGTCTTATGCCTCGTCCATAAAAGAGCGTTTTTTTGGAAGACATATTTATCTATGCCCTCAACCCGTGCCTTCGGAATTGTAATATATATATTCAATGATATAATGGTGGTTCCCATTATGTTCCTCAATTTGTTCTCGCAGCACTCATGAGAAGAGATGGAGAAACTATTATTATGCTAGTGCCACAGAAATTCACTCGTAAATTGCCCAACGCGAATCTTAATCGCATATCTCATTCAAGAGCCATTTACATTAAACAAAACGCTTATTTCATATTATATACGTATAAAATTTATAGCTTATGTGCAGCCACGGTACGTTTTTAGTTTATCTGCTTAATATGTAGGAGGTACGCATTTTATCATTTTAGCTCTATAATTATCGTAACTCTATACGTACGAGTGTGTTCCAGTTGCTTTTGCATATTAAAAAATGTTTCGTCACACATTAGATACGATTTTTTATCGTATGTAAACATTCGACACTTGTAGAGTAATATTTGATTATAGTATGAATTCAGCGCACTGTTTGCTTTTTTTTGTTAGAGAAAAAAGAAACACGTATTTTTGGAATTATTCCACGTGACTCGTGTTCTTGCGCAATGAATATTATCGCTAAATTTTAGATAATGTCTTCTGATTCTGAAACTTAGGTGTCGTAGACATTGTATACGCAAAATCATATATTATACATAACATTACATATTATAAAATGTTACCTATTATATAAATGACATTACATATAATATTATAAATGCGAAAATGCGATTGATGTTGACCTTGTTCCATACATCAACGGAGCAACGTACCAATGTCATATTATGCACGGAATTTTGTTTATAAAAGAGTGTAGAATAACATTGGCATGAAAGTATTTCACCCTAAATATTAAATATACTATGTATGCATATATACGTAAGTACATTTACTTTTTTATATAGACATCATAAATGTTATGTGTTATCTATTATATCTAGTTAATAAAACTAACACCGAATTACAGACTTTCTTATATAACGTAGGCAACAATAACGTTAATTTTTACATACATACATACATACA
>WUAW01014706.1:18751-37617 GCA_017165845.1 Thaumetopoea pityocampa | reverse complement strand
TAATTTATTTATAGATTATTATTAATAATTTGAGCATTCTCGAAAAAAATCTATATTAAACAACAAATCACCCAAATTAAACACAAAATAAAATATTAATTTTTTTGCAATTACGTCATTATTCTATTGGATCAAGTCTCTAGTCAAGATACTCTTCAATAATAGGTATACATATTATTCGTACTTACAGTCTAGAATAGAATCAATCGGGGAACCGAATCGACACGATTTTATACCCCTCAATATAAGTCTTCACATGATATTCGATCTTATTTATCAGTCGGTAAAGATTATTTTCCAGTTCCCCAAAGGCCGACAACCGACTGAGCACGGGGGAGATATGTAATCGTTATTCAAACTAGCAGACTGTATGTTCGTAGTTCAGTGCGCATGCGAGCGCTGGCAGCGCTTAATGGGTCACGGCCTCTCATTCTGTACCGGCACCCGGCGTCGGCGATATACTTAGAATTAAACGCCATTTTAATAAGAAAAATACATTTCACTCCGCAAATAGCGCTCGAGCGGTGCAATGAAAGTGTTTGTGGTATTTGTTACGAAACGAGTGAAAATAATAGGTAGGTACTTTTTCGTGAATTCGATGTGGTTCGACCGGTTCTAGAATAAACTGTGCAGTGAAATTAACATTTTTCATGCCTTAACGAGACTGCGATGTGCCTCACTCAGTACGAAGGGCCATAATTGTTTTTGTTTTATGTTGTAAATGTGACCGGTTACGTGCCCGATGAGTCACACGCGCCGCGGTGTTTCTGCCGGGCGGGGACGCCGGCCTCCGGGAGTCATTTCATACAACACCGCGTGTATTTCCGTCGTCCGCCGTACAGTGCTCTGTTTATTCCGCTGGTAGTGTCGCAAAACGCCGGCTCGCCGCGCTACTTGAATCCACCTATAAATTAATTGACGTTTACGTTCCGAATTCCGTTCCGCGCATGATTTGTAATGAGCGCTTGAGATAGGTTTACATCTCAACACATGGCTGTCACAAGTCCAAAGGTCACGCGTGTCACGTCGTCCTGTCATAAGACAAACGCGGCCGCGCCGGGTGTATGCGTGCAAAACATAAACACACCGGCGAGTGCATCGAAGGAGCTCGTTCGCTCTGATGTCACCGTGCAAACATTAGAACGTGGAATTTAAAATTAGACGCGTCCAGCGAATCAGCGAAGAACGGTTCATTGAGCGACGGGCGAGCGACGCGAGCGGGCGCCGCGAGCGCGACACGAACGCCGAGGTAGGCGCCGACCTTGCACCGTCACGCCGCGTCACGGCGCGCCGAATTATTTTCGTCGCATTTGGCACCTCGCTGCGAGCGCGCTTCTCAACATCACAAACTTGCGTCTTTTCTTGTGAACTATACGCTTAATTCACGTTTTATTTTGCAGATTGCGACAGACTCTTGCGGCGCGGCTCGCGGAAATCGAAAAAATAGTGTCCGAATTCGATCGTGTATCGGAGAGAATTGACGAGCTCCGGCAGCAGATCGAAGTGTTGACTGCGAAAGTAAGGACTTTCTACGTGTTTGACGAGGACGACGCTGAAGGTGTGCACGAACTCACAAACGAAGTGTCGGACTTAGTGCAGCGCACCAAGAACTTCACGGACGAGAGCAGGAAACGCTACGGGGGTTCCGCACCGGCGGACGTAGCGCAGGAACTGTCGGCGATAGAGCTATCCTCTGAAGCCCTGGCGGCCGCGATGGAAGAGAAGGAGAGGGAGTGGAAACGTGCGCGCACGGCCCGCTCGGAATACGGGATGGATGTGGAAGACGTCCAGGCTTGGGTGCGCGCGGCAGAACTGACAGCTAGGGATCGCACTTTGCCCCCTGAACCATACAGAGAGCGCCTCGTCACCACACGATCTGAAGTGCTTAGCATCGCCGACCGCGTTGAGCGGTTAACACGTAACGCCCGTGCGATCATCGAGGGAAGTCGAGACGCAGGCGAGAGGCAGCTAGTACAGTCCACCGTGACAGCTCTCACGGAGCAGTTCGCAGCCGTGTGCAGCGAGCTGGAGGCGCGGCAGGCTGCTGTCGAGGATGCCTGCGACGCAGTCGCCAGATTCCTAGCACTACTGGAGAAAGTCCTGCTTTGGGTCGAGACACAGCGTGCATTCCTTGCGCGGCCACTTCCATTGGCCGACTTGCAGGAGGCACAGCAGAAACAGACTGAATATGGGGTACGTTCAGTGAAACAGTGAATTCAAAAGTGGGTGAGCGTGTACTGATTTGATTTGTTGGTTTCAGAACGCGCTCAAGAGCTGTAAACAGCAAACCAAGAACTTGGCGGACATGTCCAAAGAGATTGAGGCGATCGAACGCGTGACGAGTCCGGGAGACTTGCCCACAAGGTTGGAGGCAGCGGAGAACGCAACTGTGGACGTTGAGAAGAAATTAGCGAAAACAGTCAGTATAATATATCAGTGGATGATTTGTGAACATCTGGACAAGTATTCAATATTTAAATTTTACAGACTGGTCTACTACAAGAGCTCGCAGAGGAATGGGAACGGTGCGAGAGAAAACTGAAGGATGTGGGCCACTGGTTCGAGGCGACTTCGAGAACGCTAGAGGCCCCTCAAAACGCGAAGAAACCGCTTAGGGACCGCCTCGCCCTGAGGGAGAAAATAATTAATGACATTTCCACTCAACAGACGAAAATTTCATACGCTGTGGAGAAACTGAACGTGAGATTTTACGTCTACCGTTTCATAACATTTTCAAGACTTGTTTTTATAGTTTGTGAATAAGGGTTTGGTATCAGTTGTCAGTGTAACGGATCGATGTATTGGCAGGTACACTTCGGGCCGGATGGCGTGGCGGCGCAGTCCCGCGGACCCGAGGGCGTGGAGCAGGCGGCGCGCGCGCTCTCTGCGTCATTGGAGGCACTGGGCGCCACCACTAACGCGCAGGCGGGCGCGCTGGCAGCGGCCCTGGCGCAGCTAGACGCGTACTGCGCGGACGTGGCGCGTCTGCGGGCACAGCTGTTGCACGCGGAGCAGCAGCTACGCGCCGCTGCGCAGCCGCATTACTGCCCGCGTGACCCTGAACGCGCGCAGCGTCACCAACAGGTAAGCCGAACCCAGAGTAGGTGGCTAGCGAACCTTCTAGTTTTGTTTATGTTTTGCAATTACAACACGCGAGTCGCCGTAGTTCGTTCATATATTCATTTGGTTTTCTTTCTGTCACCCCTCCCCCGTCTCCCCCGCCACACTAACACTCGCACCGATATCCTCCGGCCAGGAGTGTCGCGAACGCGTCAAAGTACTGCAGAGCAAGATCCACGCGCGGAATGAGCGCGTCAAGCTGCTCGTGCAGCGCGGCGCCCCCGACGCGGAGCCGCTGCGCGACGCGTGACGCGCTAGTTGATTCCTCCGTCTCATCCTGTTATATTTATAATCGCGATAGTCTAAATATATAATACACATCGCAGCCACCGTCGTTTCCTTTCTCTCCCATAGCGTCCGCCCGAGAGACACCCTTGTAAATCATATGTTTGTCCGTACTTGCGTATCAGGAGGTCCTCCGGCGTATCGAAGAGATGACCGAGGCGATCTACGCGCTGGATCCATACTTCGTGATGGGCGGCGCGGACGAGCTGGCCGCATTGGCCGGCCGTGGCGAGAGCGCACGCACGCGTCGCGGCCGCTCCCCGCAACGTCACCTTGCGCCGCCCTGCCCCGCTCACCCTCGCGCCACCAGCCCTGCCTGGGTGCCCGGTGGCACCACCTACGCCGAGATAGTCAGGGGCCTCGCCGAGCGCGAAGCCCGCCGCCGAACGCCTTCCCCACCTGAACCGGCCCGCGTGCTTACACCTCTCAGTGCCGATGGCAAACTCGACTGGACTTCCCGGGATGAAATTGACGAGGAGCACGTACAAATTCGTGAGGAGTACGTGGAAAAACTACCTGAACCTATTGAAGTTGAAAACAATCCGGGAAGCAGTGTGAAGATATATTATGACGAGAGCCCATTGTGCCTTACACACAGTGCTGAGCCCGAAACGCTCATCGAATGTTATGCAGAGGAGGCTCCAATCGGACATCGGGAGTTAATAGTCGAGGAACAAGTTCGTGTGCCCGAGAACATATTGAGAACACCCTCTGAAGATCGAGTCTCCACTGAGAGAGGGAGAACTTTAAGTCCCATGCCCGGACACCGGTCGCAAGAACTCTCCTACGCGGAAATATTAGCACTCGGATTGCGCAGGCAACCTCGCACGCAGAGTGTGACCTCATTGCCAAAACCGCAAGTGGCACGCGTTGAACTTGTTAAGGAAATAGTTGTAGAGTGCGGTGAAAGTACACCTCAAGTTAAGCGGTTCGAACCGCTGATAGAAAGTATTGATAATAGACAAATTAAATCTGAGAAAACAGAAAGGTCAGATATTACAGACAAATCACAGAAATCAGAAAAAAACGAAAGGACAGAAAAAAATAGATTAACGAGGCCAGAACGCCCGCTTGTAAGGAGCCGATCACGAGAGATGCCTCGGCAGAGACGAGCTCCAGAAAAACGGTCAACAAAAGCACATGACGTTCAGGCGTTAAAAAAGAAAAAGACTATGAAAAAAGCAATTGAAGTACAAGATTTTGATGAAGCTGAACAACCAGTTCAATTAGATTCGACCCGAAATATTGATTCGCCTTATAAACATGTGTTCGTAGAATCATCTGAAGACACAGGTACCAAGGAAGTTACCAAAAAACTACAACATAGTCCGACTGTAGTGGAAACTGTGACTGAAATTATCGCGGATAATATGCAACCCGAAATGGTCACTGAGGAGGTTGAAATTAAAAAATCAAAGAAAAAGCATAAATCTAAAAAACCTAAATTATCAGACGATGAGATACAAAGAGCTCTGGTAGAGATAGAAGAATTGGATCGGCACAAAAAGAAAAAAGCTAAAATAACTCGTAATAAAAGTAAAGAGAAAATAATCGAAATAACTCCAAACACTATTTATGATGAGCCTAATATTTCGGATACGACTACATTACAGACTGAGACTCAAATTAAAATTAAGAAAAAGAAAAATCAGAAAGACTCCAAGGAAAAATTAAAAGACCTCAATATAGATTTTATAAGCGTTGAGTCAACAATTGATAATCCAAAAAAAGTAAAGGAAGGAAAAGTCCAAAATAAAAGAGAGATTATATTACAGTCTGATAAAATTTTCTTGACGAAAAATCCTACCAACCTTAATTTTAACTTGACAGAGACAAAATCTTGGGATTTTGAAACAAAATCCATATATAATAAAAATGAACAATTGGAAACTAATTTATTAAATGATATGGTATCTGGACCACTACCTATACTTGAAGAAACAACAGTTCCAATGGTTTTAGAAAATAATACAAAAGATATTCATATGGAAATCACTGACATAGGACAAAACGTGAATGTCTCAGTAAAAAAAGAAATTGACACTAAGAGTGCTAGTGTTGATATAGGGCTTACAGTGGACAGAGCGACACAGTCGCAAATAAAAAATAATGAATTTGATACCAAACTCGATGTTCTGAAGAATGTAAATAATACTATTGATACAAATGAAAACAATTTAATTACTCCTAAAGAGCAGACACCTGAACTGATAAGTCAGAATGAGCAGAATCAATACAGAAGTAATGAAGAGTCTCGCCTCACTGATGTTAATATTACTTCACAATTTATTGCTCAAGAATCACAATCTACTCAAGAGGATATGAAACAAAGTGTTAGTGAAATTGTTAATAACAATAAAGCAGATGAAATTACATCAATCCAAGTAAAAAAGAAGAAACTAAAGAAACATGAAAAAATATATGATAATAAGTTATCTGAATTCACTATCGCAGAAAACACAATTGATCAAAAAACTGATACTATAAAACCTGTTACTGACGAAACTGACGTTTCAAAACAGATTGATTATCAAAAATCACTAAAAAAGAAGAAACCTAGGAAAGGCAAGTCTGTCTCTGAGGATGATAATTATTTAAAACAAGTGAATTTGGAACCGACAGAAATATTTCAATTAAAAAAACCGGAATCAGCAGAAGCTCCTAAATCCTTAATAAACATCCAAAACATAAAATCCATTGAAATTGATAAAGATATTAAAAAACACTATCAACAATCTGACTCTGTGGATTTAGTTGATCACCCAGTTCAATATACATTTGAAGAAAATCAACCAAATAAAGAAGCCAGACAGACAGAAACCAAGAGTTACAAAAAGAAAAAGTCTAAAAAACAAAAGTTTGAAGACGACGATATTGAAAAGGCTTTAAAAGAGATAGAACGAACTGAAGTTTCCAAAAAGAAATCTAAAGATAAGCAACATAAAACCAAAAGCAGACTAGAGGCACAAAAACAAGAAAAAAATGTTCATTCGTTCAATATTAAGGAGAATGAGACACAGAAGAAAGATTTTTCTGAAGTAAAACTACGAAAAGAAACTTTGGCTAGTGATATTACTAACAAACTTAAGCCAGTAGAACATATTGACTGGAATGATCTCTTAGCTGAAGAAGAAGGAATAACCGAGACTACATTAGAACCTATTAGTCAAACTGATTCTGATTTAACTAGTATAACAAGTGAACAAGTAGCTAATCAAGTAACTATACTTCAAGAAGTAAGTGACTTATTAATAAAAAAAGAAAATGTAACTCATGATGAAGCGACATTAATTGAAAAAATTGATCATACACAAACTTCTACACAAATTTTACCTGACCAGGATATAAATATCTTAGATAAGGAATACGATTCGATACCCGTAGCTAGCCCTTCGAATGAGCAGAACAATAATGACAAATTTTTCTCTGCGGATGTATTAAAAGAAGGTTCTTACAACATCGTTGAAGAAATAACGCATTATGAACCTATTACTTCTAACCTCGAAACCCACACCATATATTTAATCACACACGAAGAGAAAAAGCTGCCACCTATTAGAACAGTTAAGGTTTTTAGTAGTAAGAGCAATTCACTAGAAGAAACTCAACATAATGATAATAATCTTAGTACTGATAAAGAAACAAATAACAAAATCACTGTTGAAAAGTCTTCCATTAATCTAAGTGAAAAAAGTGATAATTTGTTAGACACTTTCATCTCTGAAAACAACAGTAAAGATGTTTCAAATACATTTATGCTACAAGAAAATATTGTTTCTAACCAGGATGTTACAGATTTGATAGACTATGGACTAAAGCCTCTTGCATCTGAAGATGGGTCTAATGACTTATCTGACATTGTAAGAAAAAATATTATGTCTAATATACAAGAGAATACTCGTTCGGTGACGTCAATAGATACTGCAACTACGTCAGAAATCACTACCACACAGACTCTTGATAATATTCATACTAAACAAGGCACTGATATCTTTAAAAAACCAATTTTGGAATTGGATCAACAGTTCTCTCTGCAAGAGAATACTACAAGTACATCAAAAATGACTACCACACAGATTCTAGATAATATTCAAGCTGAAAAAGGTACTGATATCATTAGAGAACCAACATTAGATTCGGGGCAAAAACTCCCTGTCGAATCAAGTATTCCACAGAAACAAGAATCAATGAATGCATTTGAATTATATGCGAAAGAAATACCTGAATTAACGCATAATCCTCAAGTGCTTGATAAGCATAATAACCCGGAAGAAAATCGGGTTTCATGTATAGTAGATTTCAATAACGCTATTGCTGATCTTATAACTAAAAAAGAAGTTGCGAGCGAACCGACGTCAGTAATTATTCCGTCAGAAAAACCGACCGCCAATGAGGATTTTTCAGATATACTTGAACAAGCTATTTTTGGATCTGTACAAGACCGCAATAAAAATATTTTAGACAAACGAATAAAAGATAAATCTACTAATATTCCATACTTAGAACTTGTAAATGAAATTAAGACGTATTCTATGGACCTAGATACTGATCAGTTAGATTATAACTATTATCAATTAATGCAAAACAGGAGAGAAAACGCGGCATGTATTAATGATATAATTGACCACAACACAGAAGTATCAAGGCAACAAAGGCCAGAATTGAGGATTCAGTCTGAGCTATTCGAAAAACTTGAACAACCAAAGCTCAACAAAGAATTTGAATATTTTTCTCCTATTGGAAAAGAAACACCAGATATAAATCTTCAAGAAAAAATAGGTGCTGAAACTTCATTCGATTCAATAAGTGATAATTCAGGTGACCAAGTACGACACGAACGAAATATTTTACTTCAGGCTCAGTTGGAAACTTGTAAAGATCTAAACGAAACTGATGCTGATCATATCCTTAATTTCAACGATATTAAAAGACTATCACCTAACGATACTGAATCATCAAAAGTGCCAGACGATTTAACTGAGCCAGTTAAGATCGATCGATATAATCAACCAGAAATTTCCAAAATTCAGCATCCAAATGCTGACAGCCAGATTACACAATTAAATGTTATTTCACCTATTGTTGAAAAGTTTTACGAAGTTCCTCAAATTAGATATGATGAAATTAGGGAAGCTGAAATAATATTTGCAAATTTATTATCTCATAAACGTACTGAAGAGGTAGGCGACACAGTTGTATCCTCAGATATAAAACGTATAGAAGGCCCAATTTCTACCGCTATTGTTGATCAATTTACAACGAATAGAAAAACAGAGAGCCCTATTGAAAAAGTCTCTTTACATCAAAAGCATGAAGTTCCTAAAGTATCGTCTGTAAAACCTGAATTCCACTACTATCATGAAATAAAAGACGCTGATGTTATTTTATTTAAACAAGAAATTGAATCATTGAATACAACTACAATGAAAGAAAACATTACTTTCGAAAATAAAGGAAAATCAACTGAAAACCCTAACGAAATCACTTCTAAGCAATTACAATTAGCTGGTTGCAATTCTGAATCAAAATTATATAATATTCTACGCGATGAAATTCTGTGCCAGAGCTATTATGAAATCACAGATGCAGAGAAGCGTCTAGCTTTAACAACAATTGACGCACATAGAATAATAAATCCCACCGATGTTTATCTTAATGAAATGAAACAATATATTAAACAAGTTCCTTCTATAATAAATATAACTCAAACTGATAATATATTAAATGAACCCAACATTCAGAATAACACTGCAATCACACTTGATACATTAATTTATGAAAAACCGCCTGATAATTATCAAGAAATCATAGATGCGGAATGCGTATTGGCATCTATTTCATCCAAAGGAGCTAGTATAGAGCCTTTAGTGAAAGAGACACAAAATATTCAATTTCCAATTACTAATAAAGAAAAACATGATTCGGAAACCATTTCATTCTCTAATATAAGCCATGTAAAGAAGACAATTGTAGAACAATTAATGCAAACAAGTGATAATCAAAATGACATCCGTGAAACTGAAGTTAAAAATGATAAATTTTTGATTAGGCTTCAACCAGACAAACAATTAATTAATGAAGTGCCCAGATTTAATTATTATGATCTAAATGATGCTGAAAAGCTATTAGCTGTGATAACTGAATCTCTTGAAGATCCTGAACAACCATTGAAAGAAATCAATGTAACTACCTTAATGGAAAATTCTATTATTAAAGAAACTAAATCTTTCGCTGAGAATACTCTGCAGTCAAATATCAAGGAAGATCAACCTGAGACCTTGAGTTTAGATTTTAACAAAGATGTTAAGAAAGTTAATATTATTTCTTCTTATTTGGAAAATAAAATTAAGACCCCAAAAGAACCTACAAAATCTGATCCAGCTAATGTAATAATAAAAACTGAATATGAAGTGAAACCTGCCCAGAAAATTATTTGTGATCCATTGACTCACGAATACAAAAAGGCTGAAGATTTTAAACATATAACCAATTTTTCAATATATGAATCTCCTAAAATAGATGCAGAAGCATCTGCAGATAATCTAGAGAACAGTGAAAACCCCAAAGAAAAAAGTCTATCTTTAAAACTAAAAGATGAAGAAACTGCAGTTCTACAAAGTACTGTCGGTCGTTCGTTGAAACCTGAGAAGTCTATAGGAGAATATACGTTGGAATTTATCAATAATGAAAACATAATACTCAAATCTGTTCACGAAGAAGATAATGACGAAAGTATAAAATCTGTAAAAGACACACCTATTATAGCTAAACTACCAGCAAAACTTGCTCTTTCATTTGAAGTTGACGATCTTAGTAATACTCCTGTTATTGTAGAATATGGCAAACCTCAAGATGCAACGCCTGTAGAAAGAAATACTTCTAACTTTGAAATACAAAATGATTCAGAACCGATCAACGTTGAGTCTTTAAATGTTGAAAATTTAATAGCTCCTTCAATGGTTATACCAGAAGAACCCATATCTCTAGTAGAAGATTCGTTTGAGATTATCGAACTTAGTGAAGTTACAAATCCAGATATTGAAAGAGACGCAACTGAACAAGAAGAAATTTCAGAGATATCTAAAATGGCATCTGAAGCTGTTGATATAAACAAGACGTCACTTACTGAAAAAAATCTTGAATTCACTAATATAATGCCAGAGATTAACGAAATAATAATGAGCAATGAACCAAAATCCAAAGATGAAGACTCAAAAGATCTTATCACGGAAGATTTGCAAGAATCCAATATAGAAAATATTGTTACCGGGTCATTGGAACCATCTCTAACTAAACTTAAGACCTTTGACATCAATGATCTTGACAGTAGTCTTGAGACTATTGTATTTGATAAAAACAAGGATCGTGAAAAACTCGTAATTACCAAACAAATTGAAATAGGTGAATCTAAAGATACTCAAGAAAATCAAATGATAGAAACTCATAGAACATATATTGAAGATGTTAGTGAACAAGAAAATATTGGGGTTGGCAAACGTGAAGATTTTACTGAAATGTTTTCGCTTAGTGACAAAAAATTAGAGTTGGCGGCTGGCTTCACACCTGGTGTAAAGTCTAACACTATCTCGGTGGAGTTAATAAAACCTGAAATTTCAGACTCTATATCAACCTTCCCGGATAGGGTTATTGACAGAGAGTCTGAAACTGATACGCACGAGGCAACGGACATAAGTACGAAAATTCTAACTATAAGTGATATTACGGGAGCTGAACTAACTAAAACCGAATCTCTTAGTCAAGTAGAGAAATCCCCTATTCATAGCTTGCATGATCTCCTACCCGAAATCGACTCCATTCCTGAATTTAAGCCTTCTTATTCAAACACTGTATTGAATTCAAAACTGTCAGCTGATGCACCCGTGTTTACACCTTCTTACATGTATCAGTCAGTAACGAGTACTGCGTCTGAAAGTAAACCTTGTATAGCTAAAGATGCACCACTACCTACATTCACTAAAGATGATTTTGAGAGACCAACTGAAGGTAATATTAATGCTACAGAATTGTCGTATTCTTCTATCTTGCAAGCAAAAAAAGTTGAGCCTGCGCAAATTCAGTCTACAGAGGAACAAGTTGCTACAGTTCCGGAAGAAATAGCTGAAACAACGGAAGAGATTTTAGAAGAAAGTATTGAAACAAAAGTCAAAAAACACAAAAAGAAGAAAAAGAAAGACGATAAGAAAGAAATTAAAGTACTGGAAGCAACAATGTTAGCATCTTCATCAGTTTCCACTTTGTTATCTGACCTAGACATTACTACACAAGAGCCTGTGAACGTTTGGGCCAAAGCAGTTGAAGATGGCAAGTCATATGCCGATGTGGTGGCTGAAGGATTGATGCATGATCATGAAGAAATTGCACAGCCAGATGAAACTTCAAAAGATAACAAAATCATTCAATCAGCTTCTCAACAATCTCAGGAGGAAAATACAATTATAGAAAAAGATGTAAATGTACTGCATGTGACCGAAGAGCCAAAGGAACCCAAAAATGAAATTTCTATTGAATCATGGGCTGAAATCGTCGGTACTAATCGTCCATCGCCCGAAAGAGTTCAATATAAAGAATTAATTAATACGGAAATATCGCAACCAAACAAACCTCCATTGATTGTTGTTGACGACTCAGATGTAGAAGCTCATAAATTTGTGAAGGAAATTGATGCGGAAGGTTTTATTACCGTCGATCGGAGCAGGAGATCAAGATCCAGATCTAGAGATAATCGATCTCTTTCTAAAGTAGCGGAAAATCGAGAAATACGTGATAAATCAGAGAATAAATTTGAAGTGTTAACCAGTACAATAGAACCTGATGTAGAACTAACACCCAGTCCTTCGAAAGAAGAGAAAATAAATAAAAAATCTCGAAAGAACCGCTCTTCAAAATCATCTGAAAAGGAAATAAAGTCTAAACTACCAGAAGTGATCCCCAGCACCTCGAATGAAGATAAACTGATTCCTAAGAAAGATAAAAAGAAACATAATTCTAAAACAGAAGACAGTGCTCTGGAAGTCCTAGAATCTTCGACTCCAGGCGACGACGTAGAATCTGTAACTATTCCATCGGAAATTAAAAAAAAGAGCAAAAAGAAGAAAAAGGATAAGAAATTTGTTGAAGAAGGAATAGAAACTGAAGTTCCTTTTCGTAAAATCACCTCTTCGAAACCTGTAGAAACTAAATTCTCTAGTGAAGCATTAACATCAGAAGTAAAAGAAGCAGTTGAAAACTTATCTTATGTAACTACTGAGTCTCATTCCTCTACTGAAAGCGAAAAAATGGTACCAACTGAGATCCACTCTTCTGCAGCAATTAGACCTTTATGTGATAATCCCTCCCATGTTGAAATTACATCTTCAGAGCAAGGGACAGCTATTGTTTCTAAGTCTGAAACTTCTAAAAGACAACAGAAGGAGACTGAAACTCCTGCTTCTAGTCCGGAATCTGTACAAACACCTGACAAGGAGCGGATTTATAATGAGACCCAATATTGGAAAACTGATCCAAATAGTTTGGATAATTTGAACAATTCGTCTGAAACAATTTCAGTAGAAGTAACATCTATGCCTGTAGACACATTTAAAATTGAAATAAAAGATCATCCTATGACAACACTTTCATTAGAATTTTCTAAAACCACTGAGAGTGAAATTGATTCAGCTAAACAATTTATTTCTGAAGAAGTTTCAGCTGTTAACAAACAAAGAGAAGATAGCAAAATAAGAGTTACTGAAGATCAGTCACTAGAAAGTAAAATGGCTGATCTGCAGCGAGAGATAGAAGAAATGTTACTCCCAGAAAATGACTCGTCTCTGGTTAGTGACGAAACACCAAAGGAATTGACCGACACCCAAACCTCTTTAGAATACCAATATGACGAATTGCTAGATGATATGACTCCATCATTAGCTACACCTGAGCCTGTAGAAGAAATGGATCGTAATACGAAAGACTTTATAACTTCCATAGTGGATCAAAATTTTACATCTAAATACAAAAAATTAGACGATAAACATATCAGTATTAGTCTCATAGATTCCTTGTTAGATGATAATGAACCTAACTCAGTAACTGAAACATTTTCTTTGGAACATTCTGAAGATTTTCAGGTTACACGGGAAGAGGAATCACCAAGAGAAACAAGTGAAATTTTACAGGACACACAAATGATGCAAGCATGTATCACAATTCACGAGAAACTATCTAAGCCAAAAGAACTAATTCAAGTCAAGAACCAGAAAGAAAATAGTGTACTGGAAGAGATTACACAAGCAGTCACCAAAGATTCGATTGTTGCTGAAATTCATGCATTTATTGATTCTGAAAAAGCACAGTGCAGACCTAAATTACCTTTACAACAAGAAAAACCTAAAACCACACTTAAAGACGCAGACACCGTTACATATACTACAGTAATTGAAACAGATACAGAAAACCCTGAATTAACATTAGTATCTCATGTATCACCTAACATTGATATCTCTACTAACATACTGAATTTAAAACACGATACGTTCTGGACGGACAAACATACATTAGATGACGCGGAAGTACGTTTTATCGAAAGTTATTCAGTACAAAAAGTTGTACCTAAATTTGACAAACCACAAATTGATCATGGCATTAGCGTTGAGGAAAATCTCTTTAATGATAAATCATTTTGGCCTGAAAAGCATTTGTATCACGACGCTGAATGCCAATACTTCCTTTTCATAGCTAATAAACTCAAACCAACTACACTTGAAATAACCAAAATTGAAATTAAAGATCAAAACGATAAAGACAAAGACCCTGGAGGTAGCTCGGGTCACTCTTCTGAAACAGAAAATCCAAAAGAATCGTCATCTGACTCCCCGTATAACTCTAGCTACATATCCATGGATTTACCTGGTGGTATATGTAGTTGGAGGGACAAATCTTCGTATTTAAGCGTCGAGACGCCTACTGATCAGAACGGGCCTGGATTCAGGGAGGATATACTAACAAACCCACCTATAGCACCAGCCCCATCCTCATCCATACAGGAGCTGGAAGCCGCGCCAACCAGGACAGCAAAGGTGACTGACACTCAGTCGTACTGTACGATTTTTATATATATACTTAATGTTTGGCATGATATTATAACAAAATTCTTAATTTCACTTATTTCAAAGCTCTATATTGTGATAGCCACGCCGCAGCCAGTCTTGTAGAGCCACATTTTGGCGTGCATTCTAATTGAAAGTAGTATAGCGACGAATTACTATTTGTAAAGTGTGAATTCATCTAGTCAAGTCTAGTCAATATGGATTTCTTCTCTAGTCTATCAGTGGTCTATTTTTTTACTTTAATAAATTAAATAATCATTATATGTATTGTTTTATTTATATCTAACAATAATACGTGTTCATTTCATATAATTATTGGAACCCCCTGTCAAAATTTGGCTTCTACGAGACGAAATTTTTCGCTTTAAAAATAAATTGTTATAGCGTCTGAATTTGGGCATGAAACTAGCAAAAACGCAAGTTCCGAAAATACTTCAGACTTCAACAAACATAATACCATGACTTTAAAGTCTGCAATGATATTACATTTTTTAATTTTTCTGAGGTCAGTCTTAATTTATGCTACTAGTTTGAATGAATCCTTGTGTAGTTCAGTTATAAGGTCCTTAAAATTATTTTCGTTAACAGTTTATGAATGTTCAAAGGACTGCCGCATCCTGTTGTTCAATAGTTAGAATAGTTGTAGTTGATTACCATGAGTGTTTTGTACCGAAAACGATAAATGAGCTTATCAGTGTGCTACCACACGCTTTTTCACGCAATGAATGACAATACAACTAACTTGTGTAATTGTTGGTTATTTAAGTTAGGGAGAAAGTTTGAATCGTTTGTTTGTTCCAAATTATCAATCAAAATGTAGTGAACGACATTATAGCCGATAGTGGTTACTGCTACCCATAGACATGTACAAAAGATTTGAGATAATTTCTACTGTTCCGATCTTAATATAGTTGCGTTAACAGTAACAGCGATCGATAAAATCCCAAGACAGTAACATCGATCGATCGCGCGTTCTCGCTTTTCATCTAACCGGAACACCGTAATATCTATTTAGATTAGATTAAAGAGAAGATAGTGGAGCTGACTCCCCACCATAGTTCACTCCAAGCTCTACCACCAGAAATATTTATAATTCTTAATCTGAACAAAAAGTTAAGCGGCAACGGTACCAAACACTCGCTTCCGTATCGACCAGTTTTACCCAAAGCCCAAATTTAACTATGTTTATTAGTATTAGTAACAGAATTCAGAAGATCGCATGTCATGCCAACGTTGATATTATGAACTAATTTGTTGATTTTATCGTTACTGTATGTGTTCCTAACATTGTCCATGCATTTGGAATGACAACGTGGACTGAGTTTTTTTGCTTAATATTTTCGACGTGGAATCAGAAGTTAATATAATAAACTTTTGTATCTTATTTAATCATAAGATTTTTTTTGTAATTTCTTTTAATATATTTCGTATTAGTTGGTTTTCGCCAATTTCAAGAATTTTAATAACCGGTTGACTAATTCGAATAAGTAAAGTAACTTAAAAAAGTAACAAAACTATAAATAAAGAATAAGCAAAGTAACTAAAGGAACTAATTATGACAATTAATAGAATTAAAGTTGTTTGTGATGCATATTTGCTGTGCATAAATGCTTTGTCTTCAATAATCAGAATAATTCCCATAATGTTTCACTGTTCTTTCATAATTAACGTTTTGGAACCCATCCAAAACTGTTTTGTACCAGTGATGTATTTAATCTTGATTTATCTTCAGAAAGGAAGCAATGCTTTCTGATCGTTACGCACCAATGCCAGTACCCAAAATATCTTTGCGATGCTGGTTCGAACCATCTCATTTGGCCGTAACAATTGGTAATATATAAGTTTTACGAAGAGTTTCATGTACTCAAGCTATTAATTTTAATATTAGTTATTATAAGAACTGTTTATAAAATTCATTAGCTTAATGTCCAGGCAATTAGAAATAAATGTCAATATTCCATATTTAAATTTGATTTCTGTTCAAATTCATTCACGTTATTATTATGAATAATAGGTAATTTATTTTTTTAATTATAAACCAATAAATTTTTGATTCCACGTCCAAATTGTACATTTGAGTGAAACTTTAATAAAAAGGTGTGTTCTCAGGATGAATTCTCTAACGATATAGAGACTCTGCTAGAAGAAATAAGAGATGTACAGACGCGACTTTCTGATCTGCCTGATGAGAGTCTTGATGCCATGGAGGAAGGTCTGAGGGTAAGGAGTCATTGTATATATACCATTTATTCAGAAATAACAGCCCCACATTTCTAAAGACGTATTTAGATGCAAACGCGGTAAAAATAGACACGTTCGCTCTGCACGGTACCGCGTGATTGGTTTAGATTTGATATTGCTCTTAATTTATATCGAAATCAACTATAATGATGCAATTTTTATAAACAAAACTAGAATCTATATCTTTACTAATATTATAAAGAGGTAAAATATGTTTGTTGGTAAGTTTGTATGTAGAGGGCAATCACCGAAACTGATGATCCAGTTCTAAAAACAATTTTCATTAATAGAAAGCTACATTATTTCTGAGTGCTAGGCTGTAGTATAGGCTGCAAGTTAATTTACATCGTGCATGTTAGCTCAGCTATTAAAATGCTCCTCTAGCAAGTCGGAAGGCAATACGATTATAAAAAATTATAGCGCTTGCCCGGGAGAGTTTTCTGTAGATAATAAGTGCATGGGAGCAGAGCAGCGGGCAACAGCTAGTCGTTGATATAATTTTAAACTTTTAATTTTAATATAATGTTTCCGTTTAGGATCTGGTGTCTGCAATAACTAAATATTAGTCTCAATGAAACGATATTTTTTGTCAAACCTTTTAGTCTTTTAAAAAATAATGACGAAATCTTAAGTTAAATGAAACCGGCCAAGTGAGTGTTGGATCACGGTAGTATGGGGTTCCGCATTTTTTTTTTGTTTGTGTTTTGAAGTCAACTCCCGCATTAGGAATAATTCCTGTGTCGCGGGGACTTTACAAACATTCAAATAACGGGAACACAGAACACCCAGTCTCAGAACAACAATTTGTGGTTTACACAAAGTTATTGTCCCGTGTGGGGATCGAATCCACAACACTTGACAGCGTAGTGGACGCTTAAACCACTGCACCATCCGTGCTGTCAATTAAATACATACATACATACATACACTCACGCCGATATCCCATAAGGGTAGGCAGAGACCACTTCCTTCCACCTGCTACGATCTTTGAATGTAGCAGAGTGGCTATCCGCATCCACATTTCGCCCCCGCGGGCAACGAGACGTGTCGGGCGGCAAACCACAACGCCGCCATTATATAAGGTTAAAAATGTTAATATTCCTCATTGCGTTCCCGTGGCATAATGGAGAAGAAAGGAAAAAGGATGTGCTGGGAAAGGTGTATTGAGCAAGGAATATGGAATTTTGGAATATGATTATATGATATAGGATACTACTATCTCGGGAGGAGTAGGAAGAGACAGTAGTAGTTCGGGAGATTAAAATTAATCGTTTAGCTCGTTGATATCCAAAGTTTGCTATATTGACCCCACTTTATATAGGGGTCTACGATGATCTGCAAGAAGCTCACACTGGCTCCATAAACACATTTTACGTTCATGAATTTGCTACATTAGCTAAGCAGTGGATCTACCCAAAAGCAAAAAACATGGCAGATGGACTAGAAGACACTCTAACTACTCTACCTTACATCTAACTTACATAATTTAATGGTAAAACAAAAAGTAATAATATTATTTGCTGTTGTTTAAAATTACTTACTAGTACTATGATATTTACACAAACTTTATGCGTACTTAACTCGATGCATCATAATGGCCTATCTGTCGTAGATTATTTTGACTCTTGCGTGTCGTTATATTTTTTAAAAGTACTTCCGGTTTTTGTACTAAAATAGTAATTTTGCAGGCGAATAATTCAAATCCTGAGCATAAATTAAAACTAAAAAATATTAAACACACCTCATAAAGACTGCACGGACGGCGCAGTGGTTTAAGTGGTCGATTCTAAACTGCGCTGTCGAGTGTTGCGGGTTCGATCCGCACACTGGACAACAACTTTGTGTGATACAAAAAGAGTCTGGGTGTTATTTGTGTGTATTATTTGAATGTTTGTAAAGTCCCCGCGATACAGGAATTAATGCGCGAGTTGTGTAAAAAAAAGATTTTGAATTATACAGCGCTAAACCGCTCAGTGGCGTAAACAAACATGCTGTGCAGTGACAGCGTAATAATGTCGCACTTCAACTTTTCCTGTGGATGCTGTAAGAACCAGCTTACGGATCATCATCATCACCATCCCCAGTTCATATCGTACCCACGACATGGGCACGGAT
>WUAW01014695.1:150-11347 GCA_017165845.1 Thaumetopoea pityocampa | reverse complement strand
TAAATAAATATGTATATTCTTTTCTAATGTTCAAATGAAATTTTGTTTTTTATTTATTTACTAGCTTTTGCCCGCGACTCCGCCCGCGTGAATGTCGGTTTTCTGCTACATGGGAACTCCGGACACAATCATAGATTTATATAAAAAAAACCTTAGAAGCACTTTTACTTGACCTCTCGTGCCTTAGCGGCGGCTACTAAATCAGGGATCAAGCTGTATCTTCATTTCTACTGGACCGATTTTGATTAAACATGCCGCAGTATTTAAGTCGGAATAGTAACTTAACGGATGTAATAGTTTGACCTAAATCTACGTGCTTGCTGGTTTTTGCGTGAAGCCCGAACAAACAAACAAACATCGACGGATTCGGTTTCAGAAGCCCTTAATTACTGGATCTGAGTAGTTTGTCTTTAAATATCTTTGATTTTTGAAAATTTGACATTTAATAATTTTATAATAGTACAGATTAAAATTTATTTATTAAAATGCATTTCATATATGGGTTGGTGTGTTAATCCCTGAACACTTCCTCATATACTCGTAGGATAACAAGGCGCCCGATAAACACACTATCAAGGCAAAATTGGTTCTACGCTTTAGTTATTTATTTATTTGAAGTAGTCTTTGGTAGCTTCTAGTGAAAAGTTATCTTTGTGTTATGATGTAGCGTATAATTATATTATGTGGTATAAGTACATTGTAATCAAAGTTTAAAATAAAAAATCTAACATTGTAGACACCAATGTCCTCAACGGAGAAGGAAAAGCTTCGTGAAGAAACCTGCATACGAATTGGTGTAAGAAGTCTACCAACCCACACAAGGTTAGCGTGGTAGACTATGGCTTAATCCCACTCCAGATTAAGGGTGGTTCGTTCCCCTGTAGTGGGGTCGAATATGGACTGGGGATGATGATGACAGTAAAAAGAAATGTTTTTTTTTAAATTTAATATTGGATACATATCGCTCATCCAATAGAATAATGACGTAATTGCAAAAAAGTTNACTCAACGGAGAAGGAAAAGCTTCGTGAAGAAACCTGCATACGAATTGGTGTAAGAAGTCTACCAACCCACACAAGGTTAGCGTGGTAGACTATGGCTTAATCCCACTCCAGATTAAGGGTGGTTCGTTCCCCTGTAGTGGGGTCGAATATGGACTGGGGATGATGATGACAGTAAAAAGAAATGTTTTTTTTTTAAATTTAATATTGGATACATATCGCTCATCCAATAGAATAATGACGTAATTGCAAAAAAGTTAAAATTTTATTTTGTGTTTAATGATTTGTTGTTTAATATGGATTTTTTCGAGAATGCTCTAATTATTAGTAATAATCTAAAAATAAATTATGAAAAATCATGATAATTGATATGATTTACAAAATGGGTATAATGCAATTTTAAACTAAAACGCTTCTTCTGATAAATTGCAAAAATGTAATTACGTCATTGTTCTATTGGATGAGCGATATATCAAATAATGAACTAAAGAAATTACCATCCAAGCAATAACGTAGAGGGCGTTGAGGATATGGAGGACAGTTGCGGTCTGTGGTCGGCGGCTCGGTCTGATTACTCCCGGCCCAGTTCCTATTATGTGACTCCATTTAGAAGTAGATCCATTCAGTCGAGATAATAATAGTTCAATTAGAGTTGGCTAATGAACATCGTAGCGGGGCCGTCCCACGCAGTGGTCAATGATCACGACACGTCCAGACATCACGTTGAATTGGTGCGGTAGCCTCAATTACTTTATTGACTGTTTGAATAACACGTTTATCATCTTGATTGAAAATTGTATCCCTAGTCAAGTTATGGCAGTTTACGAAATGTTTGGACTTCTTCGCATAAATTTTAGAGCAACTTACAACAGTCAGATTGCTAATAAAATTAGGAGAGTGAGTTTTTAGGTCGGTGTTTTCGAAAGTTTTGTGATTAATTTTGACAATACTTGTTATGAATTTGGTTGATTTATTAATAACTCTCTAAAACCCGTAGATTCGCTCGCAGTAACTAAGAAGATTATGTAATGATTCATAGCCTACATCTGTCTTTGGTACCTTTCAACGTTTTGGTACCTGTCTCCATAGCGTTTCAATGAATATCATCAACTAAGAAGTATTTTTGAAATCGTTTATGAGTTTGTTTCTTCCTTGAGTACATTTTTAACTATAGTATAGAGCGTTAACTGTACATACACGAGTTTGATGTAATGGTGTAGGACCGGTATCGAATCTACGATCTTTAGATCGCGGTCTTGTCTAGCACCACTAGACTAAAAATGTATAAAGTACATTGACCTATATAGATAGACTAGATGAAACCTACAGAAACTTTGTTACTGTACTGATAATCAGCGTATCTACTAGTCCTTACTAGTACA
This sequence comes from Thaumetopoea pityocampa, assembly GCA_017165845.1. Taxonomy (NCBI): domain Eukaryota; kingdom Metazoa; phylum Arthropoda; class Insecta; order Lepidoptera; family Notodontidae; genus Thaumetopoea; species Thaumetopoea pityocampa. The sequence continues at coordinate 8,964 of WUAW01014695.1, read as the reverse complement.
ACATATTTATTAATTATCTTGCTGCCAAAGTTTAGAATAATAGGTTTATCTGTTGTGCCATTATGATGTAACAATCAGCGGTACAATTGCATCGTTTAATCTATACTAATATTATAAAGAAGTAAAATTTGTTTGTTTGTAAGTCTATATGTAGGGGGTAATCTCCGGAACTAAGGGTCCAATTCTAAAAATATTTCGCTCTTTGAAAGTACGTTATTCCAGAGTGCTATAGGCTATAAATTATATTTATATCATGTATATTAGCCGAGCTATCACAATGTTAGTCTAGCAAGTTGGAAAGCAATACGATTACGAAGAAATTATGGCGCGTTTTCGAGTATATAGGAAGTGCACGTGAGCGGATCAGCGGGCGACAGCCAGTCATACTATCACAAAACTATTAAATGTCAAATTTTTTAAATCAAAGATATGCAAAAAAGTACTCAGATCGACTGATTATGAACTTTTGAAACAAAATCCAACGATGTTTGTTTGTTTGTTGGTTTGTTCGAGCTTCACGCAAAAACCAGCTGGTGGATTGTGGCCAAAATATTACAGCCTTAAAGGTACTTAAATACTGCGGCATGTTTCATCAAATTCGGTCCAGTAGAATTGAAGATACAGCTTGACCTCTGTTTTAGTAGTCGCCGTTTAGGTACGAGAGCTCAAGTAAACTGGTTTTTGGCTTATTTTTATATAAATCTATCTATGATAACTGTTTCGGGGTATCCCACGTAGCGGAATACTAATATTTACGCGGGCTGAGCCGCGGGCAAAAGCTAACTATATTCATGTAGTTTTCCACAAAAGATCACGTTGTGTCATTTAAACTAATATCAATGTTTCTGCTTGTTATAGGATGAGAGGTTCAACCACGACATTGACCAACAAACCGGCTACAAGACGAGGTCGCTCCTTTGCATGCCGATTAAGGACATCAACGGAGAGGTCATCGGAGTCGCGCAGGTACGGTATCGGCTGAATCGTTAGGCCCGCACTTTGACACGCTTTGAGTTTTTATCAATTTTTTTTTTACCATATTTAAGCTACTACTTGACTACAATCCCACCTGATGGTAAGTGGCGATGTAACCTGCTGTGGTAAAATATACTATAATAGCTTAATAAAAACCTATTCACTCTTGTCTTAAAGACATCTACGTTATAATCGGACGGAAATATTGACGCAGGAAGACTACTCCAGTCTTTGGCCGCACGTATTATGAACGTGGAAGCAAATCGCTTCGTACGGGTGACGGGGATGTCTACGAGGTAGGGGTGATAGCCCGACGTGCGTCTAGTAGTCCGATAGTGAAATGGGGATGGAGGAATTAAATCGTGTAATTCCTGCGCACACCCTCCAAAATGTATCTTGTTGAATACTGAAAGGGTGGCTTGACCACAGGTGCAGGTTGCACCTGAGGTCAAGGCTATAAAGCCTAGAATATTATTATTAATATCAATTTATAAAAATTGATATTAATAATAATATTCTGGACACTCGCGCACAATGATCTAGTCCCAACTAAGATTCATGTAGTTTTCCGCAATACATGGGTATTAGACAACGATATACATAGTTATATAGATAAATACGCCACATAAATAGATAAATACGTCCATGACTCGGATACAAACATTTATGCTCTCACACAAAGCTTTTGTCCCTACCAGGATTCCAATACGGGACTAACTTGATAGAGTTTGTGTGATAACAACTTTAGAAGCCGTTCTTTGTAATCTGTACCCGTACATACATATGTATGTATATATGCGAACGGATTAACTCCTAATCTCTTGGGAGATATCTTGTCGTCTGCTACCTGTCTCTTTCTTCGAACACTGTCTCATTCCTCGAGCAGGTATGACGCGTTCTTTACTGTGCGTGCTGTAAAACTGTGCAATTCACTTGCGCACTGCATTCGCGAGAGCGGCTCCTTGGTCACCCGCAGGGCTGGTATTAAACGTATTTTCTAGTGAAATGATCTACTATGTAATAACAGATTGGTACAGTGGTGGAGAGAACTGCTTTCTGCGCCAATGAGAGCTGGTTTCCTCACGAAGTTTTCCTTCTCCGTTAAGTACATTGGTGTCTACAATGTAGACCGTACATGAATTAGAAATAACTCATTGACATTGTACCGGGACGAACCTACGACCTTTTGCGTCTGGTACTACTAGACCACCAATGTACTTATATAATATAACTCGCTTCTGCCCGCAGCTTCGCTCGCGTGAATGTCGATTTTCCGCAACATGGGATATGCCGATTCAATCATAGATTTATATAAAAAAAACCTATAACGACTTTTACTTGACCTCTCGTACCTTAGCGGCGGCTACTAAAATTTGATGATGGCATGATCAAGTTTTATCTTCAATTCTACTGGACTGATTTTGATGAAACATGTCGCATTATTGAAGTCGGNCAGGCATGATCAAGTTTTATCTTCAATTCTACTGGACTGATTTTGATGAAACATGTCGCATTATTGAAGTCGGTATAGTACCTTTAAGACTGCAATAGTTGAACCAAAATCTACCCGCCGGTTTTTGCGTGAAGCTCGAACAAGCAAACATCGACGGATTTGGTTTCAGAAGCATAATAAAGTTATCTCCATTAGTCGATCTGAGTAGTTTGTTTTTAAAATATTTGATTTTTGAAAATTTGACATTAACAATTTTGTAATTGTTTATACATTTTGTTTAAATTTTTATTGGCGATGTAAATTTAAAATATGTCTGTTGTGTCTTATATGCTGTTAATTGTACACTGCCCACCCTCATTTTAACGTTAGTATCGTTCAACACTCTTATGTTTTAGGTGATAAACAAGCAAAGCGACGGACCCTTCACGGCCAATGATGAGAAGGTGTTCGCGTCCTACCTGCAGTTCTGCGGCATTGGCCTCCGGAACGCGCAGCTCTACGAGAGATCCCAGCTGGAAGTGAAGAGGAACCAGGTCCTGTTAGACCTGGCGAGGATGGTGTTCGAGGAGCAGAGTACTATTGAGCACATGGTCCTCAGAATATTAACCCACACGCAGAGTCTAATTCGATGTCAGCGAGTTCAGGTAAGATACTAAATACACTTATATACGTAACTAGTTTTCGCTCGCGGCTCCGCCCATGTAAATATCGGTTCTTGCGCTAAATAGGAAATCCCGAAATAATTACAGATTTACAAAAAAGTCCAAGAATCATTTTTACTTGAGCTCTCGTATCATAATGGCGGCTATTGAAATAGAGATCATGCTGTATCGTCAATTCTATTTGACCAATTTTGATGAAAAATGCTAGAATATTTAAGTTGGAATAGTACTTTTAAGACTGCAATAATGTGACTAAAATCTAGCCACTGGTTTTTGCGTGAAACGAGAACAAACAAACGGACAAGAAGAAAATAAAATATGGTTTCTGTTTCAGAAAACTTTAATTAGTTGATCTGACCTTAATGTACAAATATTGATGTTTATTATAATATAATTAACAATTTTTAATAGTATAGATACGCTTCGCCACATCGTCGTGGTTCGCCACCCGACACGTCTCGTTTCCCGCGGGGCCGAAAAGTGGGCCACGGATAGTCGCTTTGCACGTAGAAAGAAGTGGTCTCTGCCTAACCCAATTCTTCGGTAGTATAGTGGTCAGTATCCACGCTGGTCACGCAGGAGACCGGGGTTCGATTCCCCGCCGGAGGACCAGGGAATAAGGCGTGGTTGTATGTGTGTATGTAGCTACGCTTATTTAGAATTAAATTGNCTCTCGTTTCCCGCGGGGCCGAAAAGTGGGCCACGGATAGTCGCTTTGCACGTAGAAAGAAGTGGTCTCTGCCTAACCCAATTCTTCGGTAGTATAGTGGTCAGTATCCACGCTGGTCACGCAGGAGACCGGGGTTCGATTCTCCGCCGGAGGACCAGGGAATAAGGCGTGGTTGTATGTGTGTATGTAGCTACGCTTATTTAGAATTAAATTGACTTATAAGTGTGTATGAAGCTGGTGACCTTGCCCTAATGGGCGGACCCTGCCGAAACTGCCCCTCGCGAAGTGTTAAAACGGTTTAAAGCCACAAGATCAGACCAAGGACTACATCAGGATAGCAGGGTTACCCACTGAACATTTACTGCACCTTGCAAAGCGTCTAATTCGCGGATTCGCTCATCTTATGTAGGAGCTTTCTTCACCCTAGCATTAAACTAACTTGCCAGGGTCTGAAATTTTAGGGGATTTAGTTTTGTGTGGTCGGTAGTAATACGGTTGCATATATGATTTTTTTGGTGCATTTTGGTTGCATATTTGTATATTGGATTTTTTTTATATTATTCTATACGCAACAGCAAACACTATTAAAATTCTTTTTCACAGAAAGGTTTTTTCTACCAGTCTTTGAAAACAATTTCGGAATTCGTTGTAAAGTGAGGTAGTGATTAATATTTTTAAAATGGATATAAGAAAGTGCAGGTCCGTAGTGGGAACATCAGATATCTCTCTCACGTGCGCGCACCATAATGGCGGTGACGTAATAAAAGAATATTTGCATCCCTGATACTGACTGATCTGGTAGTCTGGGTACCCAGTACTAGATTTAAAAGATTTCAAACTAAGTACAGAGCTGATTTATAAAAATCTTTCTAATTTAGATTCGATATAGCACTAGCTTTTGTCTGTGGCTCCGCCCGTATAAAAGTCGGTTTTCCGCTACATGAGATATCCCGAAACAATCAAATTTATATATTTTATATAAAAAACCTTAGAACCATTTTTAATTGAGCTCGTACCTTAACGGTTATATTTGTATTTAGTATATCGATGGAAGAAAACGTATTTGCTGTAAGTCGCTAAAATCCAACTTTTCACTAGAGACACAAAATCGTTGAAAAATCAGAATAAAATAACATTTTAACGAAATAAGATACATATATGGATACTTTTTGCTAAAAAGTACCCAAATATCTTATGTGATTAAAAAGCTATGATGTCTTTTATGGTTTTTGGATGGGTTTTTTCGTTCTATTGAAAAGTCGAGTTTTAGCTGCTTTACAGCAAATACGTTTTCTCCCATCGATATGTTCAGCACACTACTTACGGTTTGATAATCGTTAAAAGGATAAATAACAGTTATAACCGTTAATAGAACGTTTAAAGTGAATCCCCAAAGGATTTTCACGCTTTTACTTACCTAATTGACTAAAAGGCTCAAAGTTAAACGCCTTGCGTTTTGATTATGTCAATCGAGAGCATTAAATTTAATTATCGTTGAAAATATAACCGTTCTTTAATATATCATAAATTTCACAGTTCCTGTGACGACCTACTTTGCTACTTAATACCACGCATCCTCAACAGATGGCGCACCTCTTAAATTCGACATTGACATAGAAGTCTGATCACGCTAACGAAATTTAATAGCGATTTATCGTATATACAACATCCCCACATCAAATGTCGGGGCGGTGACATGCCCCGCTAGACTAACCGTATCTTCAGACCCGTGTGGTCGGAAGATGTTCCTTTTCCGATACTGCCACTCCTGCCACACTTCGACCCGTAACTGTTGACGGATTATCAACATCATCTTGGGTCATACTCATCTCGCTAAAGTTCCTAATATTTCCTCGGCTATCTATACCTCTCTAATTGAATTCCAATATCCAAATAAATTTTGATAAATTGATTCATTCGGTTAGAAAACGTTTCGGACAGAGAGAAATTTACTCAGTGAAATTAATGATTAATGTTATATTGTGATTAATGTTGTTATACGGAATATTACTTACATGGAAGATAAATTTTATACATGTGTATCTATACTAATATAAAGCGGTAAAATTGTAAGTATAAACTTACAATTTTACCGCTTTATAATTACATCCTACATATAAATGTAGGATGTAATTTCCGGAACTAATGATCCAATTCTAAAAAAAAATCACTGGTAGAAAGCTACATTGTTCATGAGTGCGCAATTATATTTATATCATGCATATTAGCCGAATTGTCATGTTGTTTGTCTAGCAAGTCGCAAAGCAAAACGATTATGAAGAAATTATGGCGCACGAACGGTAGGGTTTTCGAATAGATAGGAAGTCCATGTGAGCGAAGCAGCGGGCAACAGCTAGTATATATTAAAAGAAAATGTGATATTGGTAAATTAGGTAGACATTCAAATTAAGTTAAAATTAACATGAATTGCGTTAACGCGAAGATTGCGAAGTGAAGCTGCAAAAATGGGGAGTATATTGTAACCAGTCCCCCTAGCCAAGTTGACATTCGACAATCGTTATCGCTAATGGAAACGAATAAAATGTTTGGAATGACACTTCTATTCAATAAGTCACGTGTGACTTGGCGATTAGAAATGTCATTCCAATACATTTTTTTCGTTTCTATTAGCGATAACGATTGTCGAATGTCTACTTGACTAGGGGGGCTGTATTCGCTGTAACCTTTGTGTCATTATCTCTCAAAAATCAATGTTCCATATGCAGAATTATACAATTTTGAAAAACATGTAAATATGTTGAAAAAAAAATATGCCCAAATGTCCCTTATTTTAGATAAAAGTAGGCTGTAGAACTTCGTCATAAGTAAGAAAACGATGAAGCGGTAGCCGTCAATATCTCTCCAAAATTACTCAGCAAGATATAATCTTGCTATCTTCCTTACTTCGTATCTCTAGAACTCTAATTCCACGATGGATCTGAATAGCGATCATTAGAGGAGCAGTGGACGTCTGTGCGCCGATATGATGATAATAATGATGATTCAATGAGCAATTCTTTTAACTTGTTATATCACACTACACAGCGACCCACACATTGCTAACACCAATGATTACACAATTTGTTTATTATTAGATTAGCTTTTCCCCGCGACTCGCTAGCATCTATGTCGGGTTTCCACTACACGGGAAATATACAAAAATTAAAGTTGGTTCAAAAATAAAGGAGGTATTGCGAAATTTTTCACGAAGCTTTAAAATCATCCCTAAACCTCGCTTCATTCATAGCTCTAAATCAATTATTAACATATATTATTTCCTTCGTAAAGCTTCGTAAGTATACGGAAATTTTAATGCAATCTTCGTGTTCTTGTTCTTTTCTCTTTCTCTCTCTTTTTTGGAGTTGATAATATTTAATGATATCATAAAAGTTAATGCTTTAAAAGTCTTGAATTTCTTACGTAATTTTATGCCTGTACTTAAGAAATTTTAAAGTGCGAACGCACAAGAAATTTTTGTTAGTTTAGACAAACAAAAATTTCTAAATTTAGATTTGGAACAAATAGACTAATAGAAATGGACTGGTAGAAACTAACTTTGCGTATGTCGCCTCCAACTAGAACAGTTACGCGCAATAATCAGGTGCTGACTGAATCTGTGAGCGTTATAACACGAAATAACAAACGGTACACAGCACCGCTCGCACTACCCTCATTTAGCATTGCAAATTAAAAATGGTGCTTTTACCTTTGAAAACTATATAGGATAATTACGAAAAAGTATTTTACACATATTTGGAAGCAGTCATAGCTTAGTAGTATGACCATTCACGCCACATCTTAGATTTCGAGTTCGAATCCAAGGCACGCACCGCTAACTTTTCTAAATCATGAGCGTATTGATAATATAATAATTAATGGTCACTCGTTTCAAACGGTGAAGGAAACGTCGTGAGGAAACCTACATTCTTGAGGACTTTTCTCGGCGGCATGTGAAGTCTGACAACACGCGTTAGGCTAGCTCGGTGTACTACAGCCTAACCCCTCTCATTCTGAGAGGAGTCCTATACCTTGTATTCAGACAGTAGATGGATGATTTCACTTCATTTTTTAACATAATTACTACCAAGTTCACGATATTTGGACATAGTCTTCTCATCTTTTTAAATACATAAAATCAAGCCCCATTTTACTGGCTCTTCGGCGAGGAATCGAATTCTAGTCTCCCACTTGAANTCAAGTTCACGATATTTGGACATAGTCTTCTCATCTTTCTAAATACATAAAATCAAGCCCCATTTTACTGGCTCTTCGGCGAGGAATCGAATTCTAGTCTCCCACTTGAAAGGAGTTCTCATCTTTCTGTGCCAAAAAATTCAATTTTAGGCTGTCTCCTTTACAGCTGGCATCCTCTGCCTCGCTCTTTAAGCTTACTACTTCCATCGTATATTTTCTAAAGAAACTATCATTGACTTTCTGCATTTATAAATCAGGTTAACATTTAAAGGTACCATCAGTCCAGTATAATGTGCAGTTATCTCAATTTGTATGATTATTGCTCTGACCAGAGTTCCGAAACCGATTAAATTTTCAAATCCATTTGTCTTGACCATAATTACATAGGAACATAATTATATCGGTTTGGTCCTTCAAACCGGTATATTAAACGTTATTCTGCAAATAAAGTTCTTATTAAGGTTAGCGTTCATTAACCGGTATGTCCTTGAAATTTCTTTGATGTAGCGTCGCCGTGAATAGTGTTATACCTATTCGACTATCTGCCGCGTTTGACGTTAACCGGTTCATTTCGGTTACGGAACGGAAAGCTTATCGGTTTCGTTCTGAACGAAACCGATGTACGACACCGTTAAAAATTAATCGGTATAATTTAAACCGGTTCCGAGTCTTAGCTCTGCCACTAGAATTCTTCCGTCCGGACGGCGCTAGCGAAACTGTATTTAGTCGTCGCCATTTAATGATGATTGAAACGCCGCCTGTAGGTGGCGCCAACAACGATTATCACGACCACCTACGCAAACTGCGGAATACTAATTTAGATTTATCTGCTAATATGCGTTCACAAGTAGCAAAAAAAA